>JAWPHD010011528.1:0-83123 GCA_037043455.1 Cyrtodaria siliqua
AACAGATACTACTAGCCCTAGGTCAAAGTAGTGAACGAGATGAGTGCTATTGATTTGATTTAAACTAAACATATTGTTTAAAGAAACCAACCCGCCAAAATAACGGCACAAATACCCGCCAAATAACGGCACAAATACCCGCCAAAATAACGGCACAAATACCCGCCAAAACCCTTTTTCAAAACGTTATCCAGATATTCAGGTCATATAATAATGTATATGTGTTGATTAAAAGTATAGGTTTATTCACGCATTTATTACACGCAAATTCCCGTGATATAATATGCGTAAGATGAATTATTAGTTGGTAACTGTTAATTCGACGCTCCAGTTTTGGGGTTTAATAAATATGTAAGTTATATGTATACCTCGTCGTCAGTAGGTTTAAAAATAGTCCGGCAGTGTACGACAAAACCCAAAATTATCGTCTAACAATGTTTTTTTAAGGTTTGAATATATTTAAGGTATGCTGATTCTGAATCTGAATGATGCCACATTGGCATCCTTGAGGAAATTGAAATATCCAAGATAGCCGCCAAGATGGCTACCGTGACATTAAAATGACAATATATTGGCTTCTGCATTTGCTAGGGCATTCCTTTTGGTGTCTATGGATAGGTTTCTAAGGTCAAGCAATCCATTTCTAACTTCACCTTACTTATAAGTTATATAAAAATATCCAAGATGGCCGCCAAGATGGCTGCTGTGACATTATAATGACAATATCTCGACTTCTGCATTAGCTAGGACAATCATTTTGGTGTGTATGCATACGTTTTGGGGTCAAGGAATCCATTTCAGACTCCACCTTACTTATCAGTTGAACACAAATTTCCAAGATGGCTGCCAAGATGGCTGCCGTGACATTACAATGACGATGTCTTGGCTTTTCTATTAGCTAGGACAATCATTTTGGCGTCTATGACTAGGGTTTTTGGGTCATATAATCTATTTTTGACTACACCTTACCTACTAGATAAAAAACAAGTAACCAAGATGGTTGCCAACATGGCTGCCGTGACACTACAATGACAATATCTTCTGCATGTCTAGGACATTCATTTGTGTGACTATGGATAGTTTTTTGGGTCAAGGAATCCATTTTTGACTTATTCAGTGCTTATCACAGCCAAACGGGCTGTTATTGAGAGTTCTGAAAACCTTGAAAAAGGTGAAAGAATTATCAAAATCGGACGATAAACAAAAAAGATATGACAATGTGAAGGTTGTTCTAAAACGGATATGGGAGCATATGACGTCATAGTTCCAAAATACCATATATGGAATATCGATAACTCTCATTTAAAGCAAAAAGATAACTGCAAATGAATGCAAAATACTTTACTGGTCATATAAAGCATTATTGCCATTAACTATACATATTTGTCATACAGTTGAAGTAATTTTTCTTCATTTAAATCAATAAATATTCGTATTTATAAATATTCTAGAACCATGATGTCATAGCTTTCAAAATGGCGACTACCATATCCGTTTCAGCGGAACCTTCAAATGATCATATCATCTCTGTTAATCATCCGACTTTGATAATTCTTTCACCATTGACCAAGTTTTTCAGAACTCTCAATAATAATGATTGTCTGGCTGTGTCGCTACATTCCCTTTAACTTATCAGTAAAATACAAATATTCAAGATGGCTGCCAAGAAAGATGGCTGCCGTGACATTAACATGTCAATATATTGAATTCTAGATCAGCTTGAACACTCCCTTTTGTGTCCATGACTAAGTTTTGGGGATCACCTTGGTGACTCAACTTTTTAATTAAGCTGTTTTAGTTATCTAGACGGCTGCCTTAAAGGGACACATGGCAATCTTGAGTTTTATTCAAACATTAAAATTTGCTCCTCAATTTACTTATCCTGCCTTATTTTGACTTTAAAACTGCTTGCATATAATTCAATAAAAATTTGAGATTTCAACTTTCTTCCATATTTATTCAAATTTTTAAATATATTACTGGTGCAATATTATAAAAAGTTAGTAATATGCAAAAATAATTTGCTTTGAACTATTCTAACAATTAATATTAATGATTGAACAAATGCAAGTTAAGAGGAAAACTAACGGGACGCCGTGAGTTTTTAAAAAATCAAGATTGCCGTGTGTCCCTTTAAATACAAAACCTGCAACCAAATGCATGTATACGCCACTTATAGATATGTTGTTATCTGGTCCAGACACATTGATGACTGCTGAGGCGCAAAAACTAACGATACAATGCGGACAAGCTGTTACATTCTTTATATGGGATCAGCAGCTGTACCGTATGATGTTTAATATTATGTGGGTAATTCCTTCATTGTTGAAAAATATCGTTCCGAGACTTGAGGGTATGTAGATGCTAATGAGCCTTGTTGGTTGTGTATGTGTATTAATGGTTAATAGTGGGTTAGAAGAGGTTCTAAATGCTGTTTGGAGGCGTATCATGTATGCTCTCCGGAAACTATTATCCTCAGAAGTCTAGGGCTCTTAAGAGAGTAACTGAGGAAGTCTTGCATTGCGTGTTAAAATGTATCGAAGGTCATAAGGATTTATTGGTATTATTAGAGACTAGAACTGCTCGCAGTAGAATATCTCAACTGTGGTAAGACATTGAAGCTGGGCTATGGAATTCTGTATGGTCAGATATGTTTATCAAAACAACGTGTATGCGGTATGTCGGCATTGAGTATTTATGTATGCGCATCAAAGATGTAGCTGGTATAAGAGAAATTAATAAAAAATCGCTACAGGTTACAACAATGAGAAAAATTGTCCTCACAGCACCCAAACGAAATGGCAGCGTAGGTCCTCACTGTACCACAAACTAAGAGCAAATTAACTATACAAAGAAAAGGACGATACACAACACAATAAGTGGTGAATACAGGGTTACCGACTGGGAATGGTCAGTAGACAATATTGCCTACTGTTTAGCTTAAAGCGATTTTAAGTGTACACAACTCGCTATTATCCTGTCTTCGGCACTCAGATTGATAAGACAGTGTAAATAAAAGTACATCCAATCAATAAAAAACCTCTAACAATAAAGTCCACATCCAGAGAAATTGGAAACGATACATGTATATGTTATTGTACAACTATATAAAACATAATTAGAAACACAGCAGTTGCAGTCAAAGAGAAAACCAATCTAGGGTATGACCGCAACACCCGAGGGACGAAAGTTCATGCACCAGCCTACTCTCTCAGGATTTCAGAAGGGGCTATCATGGAGTCAAGAGAAAAGTGAAGCGCAGTGACTGACTGTAATTTTTTTTTCGCCAAGCATGAATTGCTTTATAATACTAAAGGGCCGTATTTTCTTTTCTTGCGAATTTCCAGATTAATTGTGTAAAGTGGTCAGGAAATCCGTCACACCTCTTTAATTTCCGAAGTTTATGTAACACATCTCTATAGAATAAAGGTTGTGATATTCCTAGTCGCAGAAATGTTTTTAGGTTAGTGTTTTACTTCTCCAGCAGGTTTTCGTTGCGGCGATACAACGTTGAGAATGAATGAATGAATGTGTTTTACGGCACGTCGACACATAAATAGGTCATATTGTGCGCAAAAACCGACGAAAGATGAAGAAATTAAGTAGTAATTAAAATTTAATGTAAATATATCAAGATAAAAGTATTAAAAAATAAGGATGATATGGTAGTAATATAAACTATATATGTAAATCAACAAATGCCCGTCAACGGGTATATAAACAAATTAATATATATAAGAACACATTATAATGATTTATATAGTCTGATTTCTTAGAGGAAATCTAAAACAAGACTAAAATCTATAGTATCAAATAACTCTTTCATTGTATTAACAGTGTAGTACCTTTGACGCATATGATCAAAGTCTACACATTCCAACAAGATGTGTTTGACCGTAAACGATGCAAAGCAGGGTATACATTCTGGTAATTGCTCAGCTTGTAATAAATATGAATGAGTATAACGTGTATGCCTATCCTGCACCGGGCTAGGACAACTTCTTCTCGACGAATGGGTCCACTAGAAGAACGCCATTCTCCAAGTAACGGTTTAATTGAATGGAGTTTATTGTTAACTGACAAATCCCAAGCGGCTTGCCAAGTGTTACGAATAAATGTGTTAATACAACTTTTAAAATCAGTATAAGGTAATTTAGCATTAGATATATGTAAACCTAATGCTGCTTTAGCAGCACAGTCAGCTCTATCATTACCACGTATTCCTACATGGCTTAGAAGCCAGCAGAAAATAATAACATTATCAACTATAAGAGAATTGTACTTTTCTAAACGTTGAGAAAGATCTGTCAAGTTTATGATAACGAAAACCTTGTTGAAGGAGTTTACTTGTAATAACTTCGATTACTTTCGATAATTGAACTCCTTAACATCGTTACATGTCAGTTCAAGACAACCATAAAGAAGAAATCAACTCGTATGAAATACCATGCATAGGATAGAGAGAACCTTAGAAAAGCATGAAGTCAGTATTACCGATGGTAAAGACGTCCTGTGGTTTATTAATTGACCGTCAAATGATACCTTTCAAGACTTTACAATTCTGGAGCTATATTTCTATCAAACTGGTCAAATCTTAATGTGAAGCTTCTCTCTCGCTCCTGTGACAATGCGATCAGATATACCGCTAGAGCTAACTCCTATCCTTGATATGATAACATGCGGTTGTGCATCTGAGCAACCCTGTTCAACTTCCAGATAACGTGTGATTGATCTCTTCATCTGATACATCCGTTAGAAGTTGATATAAAACCCTAATGTTTTTTGTAGCCTGATATCTCGGCAGCATTTTTTTCCAAAGCAGCTTGTAAACATTATTTTTACTTCGTGTTAGCTCATGTTCTGGCTTTCATCGCCCATTTTGCATTGATGGTAGCAATCTGGGCAACCATATATCAATATTTTATGATACATGTAGAAGTCAAATGAAGTAAGAAAATTGGTCCTTTACCCTATAAACCCAGCAGTAGACACCAAACGTATTGCGTATAGGTCAAGATATTGTCAATATAATGTCACGTCCGACATCTTTGATATTTGTATTCAACTCCTAGT
This sequence comes from Cyrtodaria siliqua, assembly GCA_037043455.1. Lineage (NCBI taxonomy): Eukaryota > Metazoa > Mollusca > Bivalvia > Adapedonta > Hiatellidae > Cyrtodaria > Cyrtodaria siliqua. The sequence goes on from JAWPHD010011528.1 coordinate 5,074, forward strand.
AAGTTGAAGCCATAAATTGATTCCTATACTCAAAATACCTAGTCAGAGACACCATTTGAAGTGATTGTCGTAGCTAATGGAGAATACAAGATATTAGCATGTTAATGTCACGGCAGCCATCTTGGCAGTCATCTTGGCTATTTGTCTTTATCCTATAATTAAGGTGGAGTCAGAAATGGATTCCTTAACCCCCAAAAAACTAGTCATAGGCACCAAAATGCTTGTCCTAGCTAATGCAGAAGCCAATATATTGTCATTTTACGGCCATCTTGGATATTTTTTATATAACTTATAAGTAAGGTGAAGTTAGAAATGGATTCCTTAACCAAAGAAACCTATCCATAGACACCAAAATGAATGCCCAGATAATGCAGAAGCCAAAATATTGTCATTTAATGTCACGGCAACCATCTTGGCGGCCATCTTGAATATTGTTATATAACTTATAGGTAAGGTGAAATTAGAAATGGATTCCTTAACCGAAAAAAACTATACTACTGGCATTTTAAATATTGAGTTCTGCTCAACCCGGGGCTAGAGGGCGTGAACGGTAGCAAGCACTTTTCACTACCGTTCATGAACAGTCTCAATCAAACCGAGACTGCAATATCTTTTGTATTTATCGTGTTCGACGATTTCCAAATTTCTCCTTAATTTTCATACCTGTTTTACCAGTAGCATAAAACTAATTTTGTTTTACGAATAATTTATGTGAATGTCATTATTTTTATTGTTAAAGGTAGATTAGAAATTTTGAATGTCGCTCTATAAAATACAGTTTCGTGTGGTATTTGAGATGAAAGGCGAAAAAAGGTATAGTGTTTAGCAAACTTTGTATAGAATATATTACATCTATGTAGCATATCTTAGAACACATATCAGAAATCGCGCTGGAACCGTCGATTGGGTAATATAAGTCCTCGGAGTATTTAATGGAACCGTCGATTGGGTAATATAAGTCCACGGAGTATTTAAAAATAAGTATAAAAGTCGAACAGGAAATGCAGCTTTCACAGAACACAGTAAACCACGCAAAACGACAAACCGTGAATGACATAGAACACCGGCTCAGATTTCCTGCCTGGGAATAATATACATCGAGCCGTCGTTTTACTCTAAAGGGATGGGTTTGTTTTGCTGCAGTTAGTAGGAATGTTGACAAATGACGTAACATAAATCGCGATATATGTAATAGCACCAGAACAATAGGTTAAGCAACACTTTTTATGTCAACCGATGGGTGCATGTTGTATACATAGCACGATTAGAGACAGTATTTATTATGCATAACCATGACACAAGTATGTTTGACCTCAACGTCAATTGGTTTACTTCGTGAGGTCTTGTATATTAATTTACAACTGCACTACAGTATTAAAGGTGATCTTTGTTTGTTAGAGGATAGAGCATGGCGGGAATTTTTTTCTACACTGTTTTATTGGGATGACAATAGAGTAAGAGTGAGGTTTGATGCATCACAGAACCTGCTTTAAACCGCCAGCGGCCTTTTTGCCACTGACCTCCCCAAGGAGATAGCCCCAGGGTAAACACTTTTATGTTTGTCATGTCACATACTTTGAATCTTATTTATCGTTTTATTTGTTTCGATTCGTGTTTCAATTGACGGTGGTTCGTGAATGCTACATTTAATGTTCGATTTTTATATTTTTTATTTTATATGTTAAACTACCATTAATTTAGTTACAGTTTACAGTCATAGTGTAAAACTAACACATTTGAACGTGTGGCACGTATGTACGGAATTCCGTTAGGGCCATCGCCTTTCAATGTGTTGATCTGAAACGCGATACTCGATAGTACGATGATGAAAACGCGAAATCACGAAACTACGATAACGAAAACGCGATAACACGATGATGATAACGCGATACTACGATAACGAAAACGCGATAATACGATAGTACAATGATGATAATGCGATATACTATCGTGTTTTCACCATCGTACTGTCGCGTTTTCACCATCGTAATATCGTGATATCGCGTTTTCGTTATCGTAGTATCGTGATTTCGCAATTTCATTATCGTACTATCGCGTTATCATCATCGTACTATCGCGTTATCATCATCGTACTATCGCGTTATCACCATCGTACTATCGCGTTATCATTATCGTACTGTCGCGTTATCATCATCGTACTATCGCGTTATCATCATCGTACTGTCGCGTTATCATCATCGTACTATCGCGTTATCACCATCGTACTATCGCGTTATCATTATCGCACCATCGCCTTCCGGTGCGCATGTGCATGCTCAAAAATAGAAGATCTTCAAGTACAGCAGTACAAATGGACGAGTTTATACAAACTCATTTTGAGAGAGGCTATGCCTACAAGGAAATACTTGTTTTATTGAAATCGGATATGGGGGTAGATATAAGGTGAGTTTATTTCAGATAATTTGTAATCTTTATTGGTTCGTTTTAAAGATAGTTTACCGTGTGGCAATTGTTTACAATCAAATTTGACAGTATTTACTAAACCACATGTCTTTGCTATATTTGACATTTTTCACACACATCTACTTTTTATGCTTTTCATGTTTCAAGCATACGTATATGTAATGTTATATAACTGAACAAGATCTTTCATGATGAGTTCAGTGATATAAAATGAAAAATGTCAAATATAGCAAAGACATGTGGTTTAGTAAATACTGTCAAATTTGATTGTAAACAATTGCCACACGGTAAACTATCTTTAAAACGAACCAATAAAAATTACAAATTATCTGAAATAAACTCACCTTATATCTACCCCCATATCCGATTTCAATAAAACAAGTATTTCCTTGTAGGCATAGCCTCTCTCAAAATGAGTTTGTATAAACTCGTCCATTTGTACTGCTGTACTTGAAGATCTTCTATTTTTGAGCATGCACATGCGCACCGGAAGGCGATGGTGCGATAATGATAACGCGATAGTACGATGGTGATAACGCGATAGTACGATGATGATAACGCGACAGTACGATGATGATAACGCGATAGTACGATGATGATAACGCGACAGTACGATGATGATAACGCGATAGTACGATGGTGATAACGCGATAGTACGATGGTGATAACGCGATAGTACGATGATGATAACGCGACAGTACGATAATGATAACACGATAGTACGATGGTGATAACGCGACAGTACGATGATGATAACGCGACAGTACGATAATGATAACGCGATAGTACGATGGTGATAACACGATAGTACGATGGTGATAACGCGATAGTACGATGAAGATAACGCGATAGTACGATAATGAAATTGCGAAATCACGATACTACGATAAAGAAAACGCGATATCACGATATTACGATGGTGAAAACGCGACAGTACGATGGTGAAAACACGATAGTATATCGCATTATCATCATCGTACTATCGTATTATCGCGTTTTCGTTATCGTAGTATCGCGTTATCATCATCGTGTTATCGCGTTTTCGTTATCGTAGTTTCGTGATTTCGCGTTTTCATCATCGTACTATCGAGTATCGCGTTTCAGATCAACACATTGAAAGGCGATGGCCCTAACGGAATTCCGTACGTATGCGTCGTGTTTCACATTGTTATACTCTAGCTTGATTAGTATAGTATTTGACTATCACGTCACGCTCCTGGTGTTACATAAAATATGACATGTTACTTTGTATTAGTTTTCTGTCAAACTCCATGAGCCATTTGAAATTTAAATCAAACATATCATGAAGTAAAATTTGCATTGTGCTGTTTTAATCAAACATATCATGAAGTAAAATATTGCATTGTGTTGTTTTAATCAAACATATCATGAAGTGTGCTGTTTTAATCAAACATATCATGAAGTAATATATTGCATTGTGCTGTTTTAATCAAACATATCATGACGTGTGCTGTTTTAATCAAACATATCATGAAGTGTGATGTTTTAATCAAACATATTATGAAGTGTGCTGTTTTAATCAAACATATCATGAAGTGTGCTGTTTTAATCAAACATATCATGAAGTGTGCTGTTTAAATCAAACATATCATGAAGTAATATATTGCATTGTGCTGTTTTAATCAAACATATCATGAAGTGTGCTGTTTTAATCAAACATATCATGAAGTGTGCTGTTTTAATCAAACATATCATGAAGTAATATATTGCATTGTGCTGTTTTAATCAAACATATCATGAAGTGTGCTATTTTAATCAAACATATCATGAAGTGTGCTGTTTTAATCAAACATATCATGAAGTGTGCTGTTTTAATCAAACATATCATGAAGTAATATATTGCATTGTGCTGTTTTAATCAAACATATCATGAAGTAATATATTGCATTGTGCTGTTTTAATCAAACATATCATGAAGTAATATATTGCATTGTGCTGTTTTAATCAAACATATCATGAAGTGTGCTGTTTTAATCAAACATATCATGAAGTGTGCTGTTTTAATCAAACATATCATGAAGTAATATATTGCATTGTGCTGTTTTAATCAAACATATCATGAAGTAATATATTGCATTGTGCTGTTTTAATCAAACATATCATGAAGTAATATATTGCATTGTGCTGTTTTAATCAAACATATCATGAAGTAATATATTGCATTGTGCTGTTTTAATCAAACATATCATGAAGTAATATATTGCATTGTGCTGTTTTAATCAAACATATCATGAAGTGTGCTGTTTTAATCAAACATATCATGAAGTGTGCTGTTTTAATCAAACATATCATGAAGTGTGCTGTTTTAATCAAACATATCATGACGTGTGCTGTTTTAATCAAACATATCATGAAGTAATATATTGCATTGCGGTGTTTTAATCTCACGTTTCTTACACCATTTGTATATAACATATCAATATGGGAATGGTCCATTGTATTATTATTTTTCCAAATGTTATGTTTTCTCTCTCTTTGTTTTACACTAGGTTAACTGTCACATTTTAACACGTTGACTGTCGTGGTGAATTACAAAAATACTATTTTTGAAGCACGATTTGACCTCAGAAATGGGGAAATACTTCTTGCCTCAACATTCGATATTTTTTTTTATTATTTTCATAAATTCAAGTTTATTTATCTCATTAAATTTATAATGATTTAATCAAAAGATGTTTGAAGTGTGCCATCCAAAATTCCTGTAGAAAACATTTCAATAGTAGATTTGTTTGGGGGAAAAGCAGCGTGCCTTATGATATCTTATCAAATTCTGTAGCAGAAGGAAAACTCTCCAACCAAGTGGGAATAAATCATAATTGCGTTAAAATCGAATACAATTCAATTCAAATATTACACGTAAACAAGATAGCTGTTTAAGATATAGGAGATATTGGGGGAATTACAACGCAGTATTTGCTATTTCTTACTTTTTTAAATATTTCATTTCTGCGACCTACCCCAATAGTGGCAAACATTAAATGTCGTGTTGTATTTATTTCTCTAACGATACAGTAGACGGAGATATTGTTAAAGACAGAACATGCGTATTACAAATTGTCCTGGAACAGTAGACGAGCCCTGTGGACGCTTTATAACTGATATGAATTACACAATCCAATTGGAACAGTAGACGAGATACGTGGAAGCCTTATAACTTATAGGAATAGAGAGAAAACATGCGTATTACAACCTTCACTGGAACAGTAGACGAGCTACGTGGAAGCCTAAAAACTTATAGGAAATACACAATCCAATCGGAACAGTAGACGAGCTACGTGGCAGCCTTATAACTTATTGAAAATACACAATCCAATCGGAACAGTAGACGAGCTACGTGGAAGCCTTATAACTTATAGGAAACACACAATCCAGTCGGAACGTACGTGGAAGCCTTATAACTTATAGGAAAACACAATCCAATCGGAACAGTAGACGAGCTACGTGGAAGTCTTATAACTTATAGGAATTAACAATCCAATTGGAACAGTAGACGAGCCACGTGGAAGCCTTATAACTTATAGGAATTACACAATCCAATTGGAACAGTAGATGAGCCACGTGGAAGCCTTATAACTTATAGGAATTAACAATCCAGTTGGAACAGTAGACGAGCCACGTGGAAGCCTTATAACTTATAGGAATTACACAATCCAATTGGAACAGTAGACGAGACACGTGGAAGCCTTTTAACTTATAGGAATTACACAATCCAATCGGAACAGTAGACGAGCCACGTGGAAGCCTTATAACTTATAGGAATTACACAATCCAATCGGAACAGTAGACGAGCCACGTGGAAGCCTTATAACTGATAGGAATTACACAATCCAGTCGGAACAGTAGACGAGCCACGTTGAAGCCTTATAACTTATATGAATTACACAATCCAATTGGAACAGTAGACGAGCCACGTGGAAGCCTTATAACTTATAGGAATTAACAATCCAATCGGAACAGTAGACGAGCCACGTGGAAGCCTAATTACTTATAGGAATTACACAATCCAATCGAAACAGTAGACGAGCCACGTTGAAGCCTTATAACATATAGGAATTACACAATCCAATCGGAACAGTAGACGAGCTACGTGGAAGCCTTATTTTGTATAGGAATTACACAACCCAATCGGAACAGTAGACGATCCGCGTGGAAGCCTTATAACTTATAGGAATTACACATTCCAGTTAATAGATTAGAATTGTGGATATACGTGGTCCTGCCTTAATTGTATTAAGCGATGGGAAAGCTTATATTAGCAGGATTTTATAATGGATATTTCGACAATGAAACACGTTTTAAAACGTTTTTTTACAAAACTATGCGATACCCTGTTTTCGCTTCTTGGAGAAGGGGTTGAATGAGGTATGAAAGTTAGTACCCGGACCACGTAATGGCCTCATGTGTTCACTAATCAACTAATTCACTAATATCTTGTATCTCATGAACACTGCGTTTATACAACGAAAAGCATACTGGGCCATTTTTTAATATATATTACTTGTATTGTATGGGTCCATTATGATAACGTTTTGTTCATTGGAGAGTGATTGGTTGTTTCAATTAACGCCTGGAGATCTCGGGTAATTAAATGCAAATTTGACGATAATTTAATGCATTGATACTCGACACAACCCTTGCATGATATCGGTTAAGACTGAACATCAACATATTGCGGCTTTAAATGTATTTTGGGGGATTTAACTAGTCAGTATTTGTACCCGGGTTTAAAATATCAATACGTAACTAGTGGTAAGCTTTAACAATACAATCCATTTATCGTCATACCACAAAGTATGTAAAGCAATTTATATTACAGCAAAAACGATTAACGAGAGCGTTGTTACGATATGTTTATTTATCATGTTTTTGTTGACCACACAAACTATACAATTTCAAAACAGTATATCATATTGAAACGAAAAAGAAGTTGGATAAAACTAGTTTACTCATTCGTTAATGCTTCTATACAAAATATGCGTGACTAAACTAAAATAAATGATATAAAATATTTCATTTCGTTTTAAAAAAACCCATTTTAAACCAAAACTGAATGACACATCAACGTAAAGAGAAGAAGTAAAGAGTGTATCACGACACGGGTATTTTTGCTACTATGAATACGGCTTTGTCCTTTATTTGCATCATTTTGAACAAAGCCGTTGTTTTGGAATAACGCAGTAATATACACCTCAAAATAATTTAAGGACCACAAAAAAGAACAGTAATATTTACTCACTCTTTAATATTCTGCATTTCATATCCATTTAAAAAGTTAATACTTTTGGGTCACGTAACAATTGTCAAAGAATAAAAATGCTCTTAAAAATTGCAAAAAGACAGTAAAATAAGTAAATCGTTCAATACCAACACCTTAGAAATTGACAAAAATCAAAAACTGATCCTTATATTATTTTGAGGAGTATAGTATGGCTTCTTTGTGCTGTAATTTCTATAATAACTAGACATTCGTACCCCAGGGTGTTGGTACCAAAGAGCGTGATTGTAATTCCTGCGATCATATCTACTGTAGATGCAGGTTAAACTTCTGGATTTGTAAACAGTCTGCTTACAAATCGTTGTATGATTTTGGCTTGTGTGTGTGTGTGTGTGTGCACACCTGGTTTAAATATTCAGCTGCCTTTTTGCCACTTAACGTTCAAATGCAGTGCTCAGATTGTCAAACCTTTTATGTTTGAGGTGTCGCATACATTGTTTCTATTTCATCCTACACATGCTGTTCGGGGATTTCTTTATTTACACGGTCCCGTTTTATTGCGTTGACAGGAGGGTAAGTGTGAGGATTGGTGCACCCCCAGCGTCCGTTTTTGCCACTGACCGTTCCAAGGCGGTAGCCCTGTTGTCAACCCTTTTGTGTTTGTGATGTCTTATTTGGCCTTTTATTCATCTTTAAATTTGTTCTTTGTTTCCTTGCGTGTTTTCGGTAGCCTGTGGTCCTTGAATGTGCACTTTCTGATCGACTTTTATGGTGTTTTTTTGTGTGTTTGATATTACTAATTCATTCGAACTTGTGGCACGTACGTTTCACAGTTAAATACTCTAGCGTAATCATTGTTCCACATTTCAATAATATAACGTAGATTTGTTTGAAAAAAAAAGATCAACTCGTTTTACGATATATTATCAATTTTTTATATATTTTTTTAAATACTCTAGCGTAATCATTGTTCCACATTTCAATAATACATGTATAACGTAGATTTGTTTGAAAAAAGACCAAGTGTTTTACGATATATTATCAGACTCTCCGACCACGTGGAAATAATTAGAAGCATTGAAAATAGCGTCTCCATTTATTTATACTACAGTATCATTTTGATTTTAAACCTGCTTGCATATAATTAAATAAAAGTTTGAGTTTTCTTGTTTTCGTCTTATTCTACCATAGGTTTAAACATATTACTGTTGCGATATAATCAACAATTAATAATACACACAAACAATTTGTTTTATACTATTCTTATAATTATTATTAATAAGTCAGCAAAAACAAGTTTTGACGAAAGAGTAACGGGATACCGTGAGCTTTTAAAACATCAAGATTGTCATGTGTCCCTTTAAGACGTAAAATAAAGAAAGAGTAGACGAAGTATGTGGAAAAGGAATATGCAATGCACTCAACGGATTTCAATACCTCATGCGTTAAAGGGGCACATGTCAATCTTGAGTTTTATTCCAACATTAAAATTTGCTCCTCGATTTAGTTATCCTGTGTCATTTTGACTTTAAAACTGCTTGCATATAATTAAATAATAAAAATAGAGATTTCAATTTTCTTCACTATTTTACCAAATTTTTAAATATATTATTGGTGCAATATTATAAAAAGTTAGTAATATTTAAAAATAATTTGCTTTGAACTATTCTAACAATTAATATTAATGATTAAACAAATGCAAGTTGAGAGAAAAATTAACGAGACGCCTTGAGTTTTTACCAGATTGCCGTGTGTCCCTTTAACTAATATAGTAATATATTGTATCCCACGAACACTGCGTTTATGCACACAACGGAAAACATGCAGGATCAAGTGTTTATATTACAGGTATTGTATTGTATAAATCCATAATTCTGAAAATGTGAGGTCATTTGGTGGTTGTTCTCCTGGAGACATCGGTTAATTAAAGGCACATTTGATGATAACTTAATGCACTGATACTCAACACAAAGTTTGCATGGCCTCGGTTAAGGCTGAACATATTGCGGCTTTAAATGAGTCTTCTGGGGGATTTAACTAGTCGGTATTTGTACCCGTTACTATTCAATCGGTTTATAATATCAATACCTCAGCGGTAAGTGTTAACAATAAAATCCATTTATCTTAATACCACAAAGTATGCAAAGATATTTATTTACTTTATTTACGATATACGAGAGCATTGTTATCATACAGTTATTTATCATATATCTGTTGACCTCACAAGCCATACAATTTCAAAACAATTATGTCATATTCAAACGAAAAATAAATTGGATAAATCTAGTTTACTCATTCATTAATGATTCTATACACAAGAAGCATGACTAAACTTAAATAACTGATATACAATATTTCATTTCGTTTAAATTGGATAAAATATAATTTACTAATTCTTTGATGATTCTATAACTCAATTTATGACTAAACTTAAAATAACTGATATAAATATTTCATTTTCGTTTAAGAAAAGTTCCATATTTCAATAAAATAGGATGACACACTATCACCGTGAAGAGCAGTAAAGGCTGGTATCAAGAGGTTCTACCACAATGAATACGGCTTTGCTCTTTCACTACTATTACGTGGTCCGAACATTAACATCATTCAACCCCTTCTCCAACAAGCGAAAACGGGGTTGGCTGGGGTATGAAATAAAACCTTAATTTCGGCTTTAAAAATGTGCACATTTAATAGATAATTTTAAACAGGTTATCGCATTTTTTTCAGTAAAAAATGTTTTTGAACGTGTTTTTTTTGTCAAAATATCTGTTATAAATCCTGCTAATGCAAGTTTTCCCATCGCTTAATAGAATTAAGGAGGAACCACGTAATGTGTATCATTTCGAACAGGCTCCCTACGTGTGTGCTTTTATTTCCATAAATAACTATACATTCGTACCCCGGGATAATGATAATGAGCAGCGGTGTTGCCGTAATATTATCTATATTCTTACATTTATTTCTGCTGTAGATGTAACATCGTGTGTGGTAAACTTGCGAGTTTGTAAACACGCTGATTACAAATCGTCGGGAAGCAGATTTACAAAACAGTAATCTGCATAGAACATGTGAACAATGTCGAGCTCTTAAAGAATGGTCTGTTAGAACGGTACTCGTCTAATATTAATTTTCAGTTTAAAACAAATTTATTTTAACATCGATTGCGAATCAAGTTCTTGCAACTTAGATTAATCACTCTCGATGGCTTCCTGGGTAGAACCAGTACTAAGCAATGTGGATTAATTATCTTGCTCAAGGATAAATAACGTGGTGCGACGGTTTCAGTTTCACGTCAACACTATCTTCGCGCAGTTCTGTTAATCGTTCGCTCTCCACGGCAGCGATTCTGGTTTGATCATATTTTTTAATTTTTTTAAAACTAATTCAGAATTTCGTCAGTTTCTCTCAGTACGGACAGTTTACATTAAATGTGTGTTGTGTTATTTTATATTTTAGAATGCATTTCCCCAAATATAAAACAATCCTGTTTCCTTTGTTATTTTTATTTATTTATTATTATTATTATTATCTATTTTTTTCATTTGTTTTCTTTTGAAAGGCTAACAACACATTCAATCAATTGCGATCATATATTGCATTCCTTCCTGAAGATATATTTATTTTAAGAAAATGCAGTATAATTAGTGTTCGAAATTTCGGAAGATATGGCTTCTTTTCTGTTTTACTTGTAGAAAGATATGATCTATTAATTTGTATTCTTTTGGGGTTGGTGGTGTCGGGGCAGGGATGGATGCAGGTGTGTGTATGTGTGTGTGTGCGGCGGATGCCTCACGGATTTTATTTTATTGAATTATCAATGACCTCATGAAATACAAAATAGACACGCGCAATAATAGCCGGATGGTGTAATCGTCCATTTACATTGTGAATACTTTAAAAGCGTTTATGCACTTTTGTATTGCTTGGTATAGAGGCGGGAACAAAGGTCTATTAAAAAGGCATCCTACCATTTGGTCACATACCACTATTGTTTTGGGGCTACTGATTGGCTGAAAAAAGTATAGGGTGTATTAGGGTATATCTTTTTCGAAAGAGCTATTTTCTGATTGGGTAGAATTGCCTTAATCATAACTGATGTACATAAAAACGTCAAAATAATATGTGTAGGTGATAAAAAAAAATAAATGTATTTGTTCTTGCATCTGGGCTATTTTATTGAGAAAATTGCAGGTATAGTAAATTGTCAGAAATTCACATTTATTTGCTGCGTGCCTGACGGTCATCACCGTCATCAAACCGAAAGTAGGTGAAAACAATACAAAAGCCCCAATTGTTTGCACTTTTTTAAGTGAGTCTAGGATAGTTCTTGAAAATAAAGTAGCCTAAAAGGTTCCCTTGGATGTGTAAAATGTGTTTTAGGGCCAAAAGGCTATAATGTAACCCTATGTAAAATGCAATAGTGGTATATGACCTAAAGCTAGATTCTGCATGGGGTAAAAGTGAAAGTAGACATACTTTTTTTTCTAACACAATGATTTGAAAGTGTGAGAAATGTTGAATTATGTTGTATTTTGACTTTTCTTGTAACTTTTTTAATGATTTTTAAATATTTGAAAGTTTTATGATGCAATATAGGTAATTTAAATTCTTTTGTTAGGGTTGTGGACACAAAATTAGCCATACCTGACACCTGGTACACACAATTGGCCTGTAATGCACCTATTTGACACAATTAAAAGTATATCTAGTAAGTTTTATTCATTTCTGAGGGCTCTGCATACATTTTTTGGCAAAAATGTCAGAAAGCGACAAGCTGCGCCTGTCTGCTAAGATGTCGAAAAGGCGCTTATGTCTGTTTTGAAAAAGATGTTTAGGTAATCTCTGACTCTGAGTTCATCGCGTCTTTACGGTTAGTGTTGATATGCAAATATTTTATGCGGTTTAATACATTTTACAAATTAAATAATTTAGTTGGCAAAAAATATGACATTTTCCAATTTTTTTAAAAGTTTTTTTCTGCCCCACCCCCTTCGTTTTAATGAATTTTCATGGATCTGTACTGTCAACAGTGCTGTTTGGCTGCATGGTTGCATGAAAATGACCTGTAAAGGTGGCACAAACAATATCTAATAAAAAAATAAATTAAATTGTACAGTTACATGCAATCTTGTGTAATGAGCATATTGTAGAACATGGCATGGCCTTAAAAATGGAGTTGGGGAGGATATTCTCAGAATTATTTTTTGTCATTTTTAAAGTGAAAAGTAGCATTTTCTTGATGCATTTTCACATATAGAAACTGCTGCATAATGTTAATTAATCCATTTGAAGGCAGATTTTGAATATATACAAAAGCAGTTGCATTTTTATGGTAAATCTGCTATTTTGAGCCCTGAAAATCACAAATATCATTTTTCAGTAGAAATGATTTTCAAAAGAGCTTCAACTGGTTGAAAATCACATGTTAATGATGAAATTAATTCAAAATCACTTTATTTGAAACAAAAGATTGGAACGGTTGTCGAGATATGGCATTTTGAAGATTCTGGATTTACGCGTAAAAATCGCATGAATTCGACATCAGCCGAAGCCCTTTAAAGCCCTCATATTTTGTAGAAAAGTGTTTTTTTCTAAAAACAAAAGACACCATTTTCCTCAGAATGAATGTATGAAACAATTTAACAAGAAAAAACAAACTTCAGTTAGGTTTGAATGTCTATTTAGGTCACATACCACTATTGTTTTGGGGCTACTGATTGGCTGAAAAAAGTATAGGGTGTATTAGGGTATATCTTTTTCGAAAGAGCTATTTTCTGATTGGGTAGAATTGCCTTAATCATAACTGATGTACATAAAATGTCAAAATAATATGTGTAGGTGATAAAAAAAATAAAAAAATGTATTTGTTCTTGCATCTGGGCTATTTTATTGAGAAAATTGCAGGTATAGTAAATTGTCAGAAATTCACATTTATTTGCTGCGTGCCTGACGGTCATCACCGTCATCAAACCGAAAGTAGGTGAAAACAATACAAAAGCCCCAATTGTTTGCACTTTTTTAAGTGAGTCTAGGATAGTTCTTGAAAATAAAGTAGCCTAAAAGGTTCCCTTGGATGTGTAAAATGTGTTTTAGGGCCAAAAGGCTATAATGTAACCCTATGTAAAATGCAATAGTGGTTTATGACCATTTGGTTAATTTTACGAAAACCCATGACTCCACGAATACGAAAACCCATGACTCCACGAAGTAACAGTTTAAAACTGTTGAATAGAAGGTTATTAATACCATTTTCTTTAAAAATGACCTTTTGTTTAGAATAATCAGTATATTAATTAAAAAAAACAACAAGAAAACATACTGAATCCGAATGACTGATTACTCAGGTAAGTGTTTTTTCGTCAGGAAATGAGTAAAGGTTATGACTTAGGAGCGTTGCAATAAATGACAAAATGCTGACCTGTACTCATATCTCAAGTTAGAAAAACACCTTTCAATTCTGCAATATTAGTGTATTAATCATTATTTGGTAAAAAATAAACAAAAATATCTGTATCCTTTTAGCGCAAATCAACTAATATGTATCACCGCAATCCATCATTGGTACTTGATACGTGGTTTATATTGGGTTTAACATATTGGTCAATGCAGGTGGTGATAGCAGTAGGTGGTGATAGCAGTCTTCACGAATGCGTTCACACTTTTTACACACAAGGTTAAAGTCACGGCTATCTTGATTGGTTAACGTGTTATGCTTTGCCAGTGCTTGGTGAGAATTGTGTTCATACAATGTCACGATGTGCTACAAGGATAATATAATCCAAAAATCTTAAAAAAATAGGAATAGCAGCAACATGTGGTTTAGACTTGTTCGTTTAAATTCTGTATTCACATGTTCTGAGTCGAAGTAACTACTACATTCTAATTTATTCAAAAGGGAATAGTTCATTCTATCTAATTTACACAATTTTCTCTTTCAAATGTTCGACCTAAAGAATTCTTTATCAAGAATTGCATGACACCATGTGCCTACATTGTCAGCTGTTTGTGAACGTAACCTTTTTAACTCAAGTTTCAACAAGTTTCGTTCACTAACAATTGATAATGTAGACACACAGTGTTATGCGAAAAAGAGTATGAAATGAGAAAGAATACGATAAATACAATAAATTGCAGTCTCGGTTTGATTGCGACTGTTCATGAACGGTTGTGAAATATGCTTGCTACCGTTCACGCCCTCTAGCCCCGGGTTGAGCACAACTTAATATTTAAAATGTCAACAGTACGAACATTTGAGCCACCCAGAAGATGGTATGCATATGACGGAGAACATGAAACCGTCAATGAGGTATTTTCATACCATTCCATGACCAGCGACGTATGGTCCCAGTTAAGCCACTTCAGGCCACAGTTTACCATTTGTCAGGAACCATATATATTGGTGGCGGTAGTATTTATTTAAAGGGGTTCATAACTAGTTCGTTATATCGCTTTAAATAAATGTTAAAGGCACACATGGCAATATTGATTTTTAAAAAACTCGCGGCGTACCGTTAGTTTTTCTACATAACTTGCATTTGTTTAATCATTGATATCAATTAAAAGAATGGTATTTATTAGAGCGATTTATTAGTAAAGAGATACTGTCCGTAAGTAAGCAGATATTGAGCAAAGCCAAATAACTGTACTTTTTATTCAGTGAAATGTATACATGAAAACATTAGCATAGACCCAGATAGGCCTGTAGTAATACATTCGTGAGTTAGAAAAAACCCCGTATTATTTGTAAATAAAGTGGAACACATATTATTTACATTTTCTGCTGATCACATAACATCCATTAGCGCATTAGCTTTTATGTATTGTATCTCTTACGTAATACATCTGGCCCGTTTAGCTCAGTTGGGAGCAAGCTCGGCCATTGTGACGTTCGTTCGATTATTATTACCCGCGAGTGTAATTTTAGTGTGGGCTACGACGCGGTACTTCTTTTTTGTACCGCTACTGAATTCCGTCACACAATCTTGGTTTTATATCTTGGTGTGTTATGTTTGTCCACGTAATTATTTTGTGTTTTATAAGCTAAAAGTTACGGCATTGCCCATCAACTGATGATTATAACATATATTGAAACATATGGTAGAATAAGACGAACAAATGAACACTCAGAATGATGTTTAATTATATGCGAGCAGGATTTAAGTCAAAATGATAATGGATAAATAAATCGAGACGATTATTTCAATGCTTGATAAATAAACAAAGTAAAGATTGCCATGTGTCTCTTTAAAACCCATTAATCTTGCAGATATGCACTTTCTGCCTAATAAAGGGGTGACCTAATAAATTTTGCTTCTTAAGGCACTGATCATTAAAGCAAAACAATGCGGAATCCCTCGGCGTTTATTGCATGTAACGTTGCCTGACGTCATAAAACAAACAAAAAACAACATGGCGGCGTCCTCGTTAAGCGCCTCGTTAAGCGTAACATTCTGAGAAATAGGTAATAATAGTAATTCATACAGAAAGTGTGGATAATCTACATGATAAATATAATATTATGTCAGTGCCTTTTAATATCACGTTTATTAGGCTCGGCTCGAAACGAAGAATTTTAAGTTTTCTAACTCTCGTCTAATAAACTTGATAGTAAAAGGCACTGACATAACAATATTATTCTCACTCTATACACGAGGTGTAGTCGCTCTATATTATTACTGTTTCAATCTGTCGATGATAAGTCATAGTAAGTGAAGTAAATGTGTTTTGAATATGTATTATACCCATTATATTGCATATCTGTAACATTTATATAAATGCTACATTATTCATGCCGCAATAGGAAACTTGAGTAATGTTATCATAAAAGGAAACCGATAAGGTGTTCATCAAAATGACATTAAGAAATCTTATCTGATTTGAGTAGATGGTATCTTATTTGAGATGAATAGTTGTGGTTTATATCCTGTGAAATATAAACTTGTGGGAGGGACATTCTGAATCTTAACCAATAGAAGTAAAAAGGCAGTGAAGATTGTTATAAAATTTCCAAAATTGAAAAACTTGTAACTTATGATTAAATTGCTTAATCTAGACAATACCCTCGCCAAAAGTTGTGACTAGTGAACGTTTGCTTAAACGATGTGTATACCAAGCTAATCGTTAAACATGGTAAATCGTTCAATATTAAAACATGTTTTATTTCAAAATATATGACCAGTGCAATGATCTCATCACATAAAGTAGTCAGCATTTCTGAGTACCCACCTAATAATATTCTCATTGTTTTGTGTATTTCTTGATAAACTTCGTAGGAGACTTAGGGCTCTTGTGTTTTATTATATTGTAAACCACTAAATGAACTTTTTACAAAAGGTGAACATATTCTTAAACTTTGCAAGAAAGACATCTAATAAAACATCAAATGCATTGATAACAATGAATGAATGAATGAAAGAATGAATGAATGAATGAATGAATGGTGTTTTACGGCAGGTCTTCACATAAATGGGACATAATTATTGTGAACAAAAGCTGATGAAAGATGAAGAAATGAAGTAGTAATTAAAAACTAAGGTAAATATATAAAGATAAAACTATTTACAAATAATGGATGATATGGTATTAATATAAACTATGTATATACGCAAATCAACAAATGCCCGTCAACGGGTGTATAAACAAGTAAACATATATAAGAACATATTATAATGATTTATTTAGGAAATCTAAAACAAGACTAAAATCTATAGTATCAAATAACTCTTTCATAGTATTAACATTGTAGTACCTTTGCAACATAGGATCAAAGTCTACACATCCCAACAAGATACATTTGATAACAGGGACTGCCATTTAAAAATCGTTGTTATTGTTGCAATTGTATATGACTATATAGAATATGTTAATTGTTTCAAAATTTAATATAAAAAACAACATGAAAACTAGTGCTAAAATATGTTTATATTTAATCATGAGATCTCCTTCTTACGAATATTATTATTTGATTAACCATATTTTTATGATTTTGCCTTTAACTGAGCCGAATATTCCCAAATGTGAAATAATTGTAAAATAAAAGAATCACCAAACATAATACAGAATACACATATATACGCGGTAATACAGAATACACATATATACGCGGTAATACAGAATACACATATATACGCGGTAATACAGAATACACATATATACGCGGTAAGAAAAGAAATGCACCTGAAGTTGTAATTGAAGTTGTAAAGAGGAAAATAAATACTACCGTTAAAATGCTTTATCACTGAACTGATACGCTTTTATACACTAAAATCCTAAAACGTTTTTAAAATCGAGCCTAAAAGCGACAGAGATATGATATCACAAATCACGTAGGGATCATAACTGAAAACTTGTAGAACAGGTCCGTATTCATAAAACTTCTTAGCACTATCTTAACTTATGTCAGATTTTATAAAAAAATTAAACGCCTTTTTCTATCGATTTAAGACGTTTTCTTAATATTGCTAATACGGTTATGGATAAATAAAATCTACAGCTAAATATTTATCTTAACATAGATGGTTTGTAGTGTCCCTGGGGGGTTAATAAGGAGATTTAAAAATATGTAAAAATCTTAAATTTTGACTTAAGTAATATTTTACACTTAAGCTGCTTTATGAATACGGGCCCTGTATAATTACAGTGGATATACTGAATGTCGAATGTAATGTGTACTTTTACACGGACCCTTGGGAATTTTGCGATATTTTTTCTCTATCATTTTTTGTTCAAATTAAAAATGGGGTTTAATTTGTTTATATCCAGTGATATACGCATTTCAAAATTACACTATATGCATTGTGTCTCATTTATTATTAAAACAGTTGCACGATTTTAACATTGACCCCTAAGTCATTTTTGAGATGATTTCTCTGTCATTTTTGTTTTCGAGTTTAATAACGTTTTCGGCTTTTAAAGTAACACAAATGTGTCTTTCAAATGGTATATGAATTATAACTTTACGACGCCTATTCGACGCCTATTCCGTTGTTTAACTTCAATTATCAACTCTGGTCAATATTTATTTTTTACCGAGTATACTACATTTATGTCAAGGACATCATTCGGCCATCGCAGGTGGTTTTGTATTTATTTAACTGTCTCGCCAAAGCTATCATTCCCATCCACTTGAGGTTATTATCAGAGTAACAATGTGTGTATTTATTATACTGGAAGTACTCGAACTGTCTGTAGATACCGTTTATGATATACTCGAATAATGCCTGTGGTTGCGGTGTTAAGCGTTCAAAGTTTGCTCACATTTTATGTATTATATTAGTGGTTAAATTCTCCCAATTTACCCCTGTGATGCTGATGCATGTTCATTTGTAATTATGTCATGTTCATTAAAGGTCTTCATCACCATCTCCGTATTGCCATTTAAATGCTATTGTAAACACTGACATATGGCTTCATGTACCAATCAATATACATATTCGTTGTTGTTGTTGCAATTCTTACAAATATACCGAATATTGTAACGCTTATTTTCAAAATCTAATATAAAAAACCCACAAAAAAGTGCTAAAATACGCTTATGTTTAATAATTTATGCGATGTCATTCTTAGAATATTATTATTTGGTTAACCATATTTTAGCGGAAGTCGGAATACACATATATACCCGGTAAAAAGAAAATGGACCTGAAGTTATAACTGAATTCAGTTATAACTGAAGTTATAACGAGGAATGTAGACATTAAAACACATAAATCACTGAATTGATACACCTTTTTTATACACCAACATCCAAAAAAGCTTTTAAAATTCGAGCCCAAAAAACGACAGAGATATGATATCACCAATCACGTAGGGGACATTACTGAAAACGTGCAGAACAGTATAATAACAGCCAATATACTAAATGTCACATGTAATGCATATTTTTTACACTGACCCTTGGGTATTTTGCGATATTCTTTCTTTATCACTTTTCGTTCAAATTAAAACGGGTTTCAGTTTGTTACAAGTGACTCTATCCCCATCATTTCAAAATTACGGTATGCATTGTGTCACATTTTATTATTAAAACAGTTGCGCGATTTTAACACTGACCCCTAGGTCATTTACGATGATATTTCACTGTTAATTTATCTCGAGTTTAATAATGTTTTCGGCTTTTATAGTAACGCAAATGTGTCTTTCCAATGGTGTATGAACCATAACATTCCTACGTCTGTTTCGTTGTTTAACATCAATTATCAACTCTGGTTTGTTTTTTAACCGAGTATACTGTACTAAAGGAAAAAAGAAACTCAGCTCGGGAATTTCCACTATATTATTTATGTAATATACACTTAATTTCACAATAGTGCTTTGTAAAATAAAATGGTTGCAGCCAGTTTGATAAAGAACTTACGAAATTCATAAATGTTGAAATTTCGCTTTGAAAATTTGAACCATTTCTTTACTATATAATTATCATGTAAAGAGATTGCAAACGCTTACATCCTCAGTTTGCTCACCTGCGTGAGCCAAACGCGTATTCTATCAATAATGAAATTTTGAAGGCATACCATTTGGTGGATTAAGCGTCGTTTTGTTTTGTTTTTCCGAAAGGAAATTCTAATGGAGCCATGTACCATTCGATTAACAACAGCATATTATAAATACAGTATATATATCGGAAATTCCCGCTTTTCCGTTAGTATTTATTTATGTCAAGGACATCACATCAGTCATCGCAGTTGGTTATGTATTTATTTAACTGTCTCGCCAAAGCTATCATTCCCATCAGCTTGAGGTTATTATCAGAGTTACAATGTTTGTTTAGTGTTAATGTTATTACACTGGAAGTACTCGAACTTTCTGTAGATACCGTTTATGATGTACTCCAATAATGCCTGTGGTTGAGGTACACGGGAACTATTTCAAGCGTTCAAAGTTTGTTCGCACCTTAGGTATTGTATTACTGGTTAAATTCCTTCAATATGTGTCCCGTGTGATTCCCGGGCAAGAATAGAAGAGACATAAACTCGCCCCGAATGCATGTTCATTTTGTAATTATGTCATGTTCATTTAAGGTCTTCATCACTATCTCTATATTGTTTCAGATGCTACCTGAGTGGTGGCAGAAAATACTGATCGTGGTTCCAGCGATAAAATGGAGAGTTTTCACAGAATTTGCATGAACTCTGCAGTTCTGCAGTTGAGAAGGTTCTATGCCAATTCCGAATATTTTCATCTCGACGTAAATGGAGGGTGGGTTTGGAATGTCCATTCTTGTCTGCACCATATAACCTTTTTGTGTCAATGTGCTATAAATTCAAATTAAGTTCAGTTCTCCCAACATTGACGCTAGTGGGTCAGAAATACTTTTTACTTTTACAAACGCTTTTTGATGTTAACGATACTATATATTGTTTACTTTCACTCACTTTCGTTTTTACTTTTACCATCACCCTTTCATCGCCATTACCATTTTAACGTGGCCCATAATGTTACACCTTGTGGTAGCTTGATACCATGGTGTCCAATTCAGCTATATTTTTGAATATGATGAAAATTTCTGAGATTATTATCATGGTTATATAAGTGAGCATGTAACATTTAAGGGACACACGGCAATCGTAATATTTTAAAATCTCACGGCGTCCCATTAGTTTTTCTACATAACTTGCATTTGCTCTTCATTAATCTTAATTATTAGAATAGTCCAAAGCAAACTGTTTTTACATAATACTTGCTATATTATATTGCATCAATAATATATTAAACACATTTGTAGAATAACAAAGACAACTGAAATCTCAAATTTGTATTTAAATATATGCATGCAGTTTTGAAGTCTATTTGATACAGTATAAATAAATCGAAATGAACATTTTAACGATTGATATAAAACTCAAGTTTCCGTGTGTCCCTTTAACACTTTATAATGATGATTTAAATGTATACAATTCATTTAGAATTTAATAAAACATGGCTTTTCCACTCGATCTTATACGTGCTCCCAGAACACGTCAATCTAGCCCTCTATGGTTTATTCTCTTGTTGCTTTGGCTTCTGCCAAATCACTGAGTACCTTCTTTGTGGCTTTCTAGGCTATTGTTTTTTTGTACTTATATATACACGAGCATCTTTGTGTTTTACTTATATTGCATATCAATGCTGCCTTGTTGGTTAGATAATAATTCATTGTGGGTATTTCTTTATTTACACTGTCCCGTTTTATTGTGTTGACAGTAGGGTAAGTGTGAGGTTTGGTGCACCCTAGAACCTGGTTTAAACCCCCAGCGGCCTTTTTTGTCACTGACCGTTCCAAGGCGGTAGCCCTATTGTCAGCCCTTTTGTGTTTGTGATGTCTTATTTGGCCTTTTATTCATTTTTAAATGTGTTCTTTGTTTCTGTGTGTGTTTGTGGTTGACTGTGGTCCTTGACTGCTGCTTTTCCTGTTCGGTTTTTATATCTATTTTTACCTATTACTTATCCTACGGTCAACCCAATAAAACGAGACAGTGTAAATAAAGAAATCCCCGCCATGAACTATTCTCTAACCAATAAGGTAGCATTAATATGTCAATAGGCAATATAATTAATACACAAAGATGCTCATGTATATATAAATACAAAAATAAAATAGCCTATAAAGCCACAAAGAAGGTACTCATTGACTTGGCAGAAGCCAGAGCAACAAGAGAATAAACCACTGAGGGCACGACAAGACAATACTGCAGACAAACATCAAACGTCACCATCCTATTGGGCAGTAGGTAGACGTCATCATAATGTCCACAGCATGTCCGGTCATCGCACAATTACAGAGGAAAGCATAGTTGTGAACTGTAAATGTGTCCACCACCAAGATATCACACACATAAGATGGTTGATAATAGGGCTACAAACTTGGAACGGTCAAAACGGCTGCTGAGAGTTTAAAGCAGATGCTGTGATGCTTCAACCTCATACTTACCATGTTGTCATCCCAGTAAAACGAGACAGTGTTATTACAGAAACCACTGCCTGGCTATATCCTCTATCAAACCAGAGAGCATCAATATGCAAAAACATATTTTCATAGACACAAATATCATTGTGTTGAAATACCAAAAATAAGTATAAAAGTCGAAGAGGAAATGCAGCTTTCACAGGACACAGTAAACCCCAAAACACGCAAAAGGGCAAACATGAATGGCAATGTTAATAAAGAATGAAGGCATATGACGTCACAAACACAAAAAGGTTGACAACAGGACTACCGCCTTGAGGGCTGATACTGGAGGTTTAAACCAGGTTCTAGGGTGCAAAGTCATCCAAAGTGATCGCTTGGATTTAGTGACGTTAAGCTGCACATACCATCCGTAAACGTAGTCTCAAGAATCAATTTAGGGGCGTCCGTGGCCGAGTGGTTAACGTCTCTGACTTGAAATCACTTGCCCCTCACCGCTATAGGTTCGATCCCTCAGGGGCCTAGGAATCTTTATGTGAGGAAGCTATCCAGCTGGCTTGCGGAACGTCGCCCGCCCGTGCACGAAAATTGCCCGGAAGGGCACCTGGGGTCTTCCTCCACCAATGGAAGCTGGAAAGTCGCCATATGACCTTAGCTGTTGGTGCGACTATAAAATCCAATTCAATCAATCAATCAACTATCAACTTAACCAGCTGAACTTAAACTTAAGCAACTATTACTAGTACCAGGGTTGTCCCTGAAGTTGGTATATTTCCTTTACACTGCTTTAATTTTGAATGTATTAGCTTGGATATTTCTACATATCTTTACATCTTATGAACTTGCTATTCAATCATCACCTGTGTGCTCTGGTAATGCTTTCTTGTTTTCATCAAGATTGTCGTTTGTATTGGGACATATCTTGATATGTTATTCAACGCATCAGGACTCGAACGATCTACCACAAGATCGTGAACTAAGTACTCCGTTTGCATCGCAAATGTCAGATTGTCATAGTCCATATTATATATTTCTTATCCGCATTTTATGTCAGAGGATATTTTGTTTTAAAACGTGAATACAATTAAGACAAATAAGAGCAACAGGTAGATCACATTTCGAAACAAATAAAAAAAACAAATACTTGAACATACTATTTTAAACCATTTTGAAGTAAACGAAACGAAAATACACTGAAAGCTGCACCGTACCGGATGTATCGGTAATCCATCATGCAACTACGTGCGACAGTGTTTACTACATTTAAATATGTGCGTATTATACGTACACTGCGATGATTTCCTTTTATTCAATTAAATGCGCTGTATCTTACTAGCATATATATATATATAGAAATATATATATATAAATGTCTTTTTTTTCTCAGAACGTGTTTACTGCCATGTGCATTTGAATACAATGCAATAGAAGTTGTGCAGTAATTTCCGTTATAGTTGATATATTTTGTTTTAAACTGATCGTGAATGTTCTTACAATATGAATTATTTAAATGATCGATGTAAAGAAAAAGAACCAAACCGAAAAAGAAACACGAAATGAAATGTATTATTCAGTCTTATTGAATTTAAATGAGTCATTTCAATGAAATAATAATAAAGTGGGGAGGGGAGAGGGCGTGGTGGGGGTGGGGGGTGGGGGGGGGGGTGGTGAATTGGATATTGCTTCGGTATGACCTATGGCCAAAACCTTACACCACCTTGGCAGTGTGTACATGCACATCTGATATAAGATTCCAATGTTAATTTTCAAAGTCTTTATAAAAGTAAACACTCTTTATATGCCCTGTCACAAACTGGTATAAAAAAAGTATGATAATGGACCTTTGGAAACGGCCGAGCACGACACAAACGAAATATTGTAGTCTCGGTTTGATTGAGACTGTTCATGAGTCTATTTTCAAATAGTCCTTATAAAAAACACTCCATACACTGTCACAAACTGGTATAAGTCTATTGGTATTTTAAAGTCAGTCAGGTAATATAATAAAGTAACTGCATCTGCTGTTGAATTGCACGACTATTCCACTTCAGGAAGGACTGTTTTTGAAAAATAACATTGAAAATCTTGAAATTTGAAAATATAATTTGCCAGACAATGTATTGTAAAGTGTGCGCATGTACAACTATGCAGTGAGTTGGAATTAGTCGTATCTCATTGAGATATTGGAATGCAAGGGCATACGATGTTCCATTGTGTGTGTGCTGTGTGTCAGTTTGTTTGCGTGCGTGCGTGTGTGTTGGGGGAGGGAGGGGCGATACCCTCTTGAATCAGTCTCTTGTTGTGTTGGAATGTTTAAACGGGATCTATTTGTTTCTTTATGGCAGTTTTATGATTGCTATTCTTAGTGTGTTATGTCTCTGAAATTCAGCCTTACCATCAACTGTGTAGTATATATTAATACAGATTTTCAAATATCGCATTTTCTAGACTCAACCGATGTCTGATAACGGCCGTGTCTGCATACACTACAATTTCAGATTATCCGACAGTTCAAATAATCCCTTGGTCTCAGTAGTCAGTCAAGGTTTACTTATTATTTAATATGCAGTGCAGAATAGCGCTTACGTATATAAACCTGTGGTTATTAATCTGCAGTATAGAATAGAGCAATGGGAGCTCTCAATTATAATCTTTATATCTTTCAGTTTTGCTACCTTGTTTTGCATAAAAGCACAGCACCAGCATTATATTGCATATTATTGCTTTGTGAGTTGTATAAACGCAGTGTATTATTCGAATATTATTGCTTAAAGACAACGATATCGAAATGTTACAACACACGTCTGTGGCTATAGCATGAACACAGTTTAGCAATTAGTAGTTAAAGTACTAAATTTGTGCCATCTTGTTATAATAATAATTACGAAGGAAAACATAAATTGTTTTGGAAATCAGAAGAGGTTTCGGATTACATTGGAAAGGTATGGGTTTGTGCGTGTTTTTTTTCTTCAGATGTGTACTATGTGTTTGTATGCGAAGAATGCGGTCTAATTGAAGAAATTGGGCGATGCATAATAAAAGCTTGGGTAACAACCTAAAAACATACATCAATTATTTTTTGGATATAACCGTATTGTGGTGTAGTCTAATAATTACTGTATGGAAGGAACGAGGCTATGTTTGACAACAGCGAAACACTCGCCTTTTTTGCATACACGCAGTCAACTAATTCAGTACAATTCGATGCGTATAAAATTCGCGAGTTAAGAGATTCCACACATGTCAATTCTTTCTATAGGAACGGTCTTACAGATATCGGTGGTACATTCTCAAATACATTTGTTTTCTTACTTTAATTTCGAATAGCGGGTTCCACTATCGAATAGCCGGTTCCACTACTCCTGCTGTTTAATTTAGTCTTTTGACTGTTACATGTGATACGCAGGTTTCATAACCTCCGCTCCCAAATACATTCTATTTTGTTTATCAAAGCGTCTCCGTGGCCGAATGGTTAACGACGCCGCGTTGGAAACCTTCGCTTCTCACTGCTGTGGGTTCGAATCTCACTAGAAGCTCGACTTGTAAGTGAGGAAGTGTCGATTCTTAGGCGGTAGGTGTACAACACTGGTTCTACCCAGAAAAAGTGGGTGGTCTGCTCCCACCACAAAAATAAATAAATAACCTTACATGTGTTGAACATGACGTAAAATCCCATACAAACAAACAAAACAAATATTTTGTTTATAATTTTGGGCAAAGCGTTTATTTTTAAAAAAACTTTGTCTCTACTCCGTCTGGCCATGGAATGGTAAGAAAAAACCTCATTGTAAGTTCCATGTTCAACGTCATATGCATACCAAATTTGAGATGGGTCAATTTTCTGTACCATTGCCATTTTAAATATGCAGTTCTGCTCAAACAGGGGCTAGAGGGCATCCACGGCAGCAACCACTTTTCACTACCGTTCATAGGAAGTTGCGAGAATGTTTTTATCAGGAAGTACCAGAAAGTACCAGAAAGTACCAGAAAGTACCCATGTCAAAACGTGTGTAGATATTAACAACTCTTTCACTGCGAGTCAAACTTCGGCTTTGCTGGAGTTGTTAGATTGGGTTTCTGTCCAGTCACAGAATGGATGTCTAGTTTAACTCCATTTTTTAAACTTTTCGCTGTCAGAAATGATTAGCAACCATGGTCAGCCATAATCGGGTCTTGTCATTTTCCTCTGTTAATGACCATGGTCTACAATGAATTTATAGCTTACATGCTGAATAACCATGCTTGACCATGGTCAACCCGTGAGTGACCATGGTGAACCAAGGTCCAACAATCTATGACCATGGTCACTTCCGCAGTCGAAAACATTGTTGTTTACGACCATTGTAAACTCAGATCAACAGATCAACATGGACATAATGTGAAGGCTGATCAGAGTAAACATTGTTCGTCACGCAGCAAGAAAATTGTCCATAACACTTTATATATCAAACATTATCGGATGGTTTGAATTCACATTTAAGCAGACGACATGCAGAAGGTTTCAAGTTTCTTGTCCTGGTTTAGTAACCTTCTTATCCGGTATTGGTACTCTTCTTGTTCTGCATTGATAACCTTTTCGTGTACTTCTTATAGGACCTTTTTATGAACGTGTATGATTTATATTTATTAATACATTAATTCTACTATGCAGCCAAAAAATGCAGAATGCCTTTTTGTGACTTATAACATGATGCACACTTTCTCATCCTTTACTTCATTATATACTGAAAGGAAAAAGAAACGCAAGAAATTATTAAATGTTGAAGTTCCTCTTTGAAAAATTGTGTCAGTTCAGTACTGTATTTAACGTAAAGATTTTGCAAAATGTTCCATCCAAGTTTTCTCACATGCTAGAGCCAAACGCGTACTCAATAATGAAACTTTGCAGGAATACTATTTGCTGTGTTTCGTGTTGTTTTAATAGTTTTTCCGAAATTAAAGATCTTACGTAGCCATGTACCATTCCATTAACAGAAGCATATTGTACATACAATATATAGCGAAAATTCCTACAATATATAGCGAAAATTCCCGTGTCGCGTTTCCTTTTTTCTTTTCAGTATATATACTTTTTGAATGAGCGTCCCTGATGTAATACGAACCGTCAATGAAATTCTTTACCTTACATTACACGCGACGACCTTGTATCGCTGATATAAACTTATTGGCGGTTTAACAAACGCACCGTATCAACATAGTGTTAAACAAGAATGTAGACAGTGTTATCGGGATATAGTTTTTAACTTGAATGTGATAATGCATACTCATCACTTCCTTTAAATATGTAAAATAAACTGAAAAACATGAATCAGAATTAAATACTACTATTAAAGCAAAATTGTTTGTAGCGACTACTTCTTGAAAACTGTAAGTGATATTGATATGGGACTTTTTCTGAAATGATCAGCATGACAAGATGTTGATCTTTGTCGAAAATTATTTAATACTATATATATGACAAGTTAGTGAAAGAAACTAACCCGCCAAATAACGGCAAAATTACACACGTACAAAAATCGTTTGTCAAAACTCTATCCAGGTGTTAAGGTCATGTAATAATGTATTATGCCGGTTAAAAGTACAGGATTTTTCATGGATTTTTAAAATACCGGCCTTGGTAACTGTTAAATCAAAGCTTCAGTTTTGGGGTTTGGCCTGTCTGATTAAAGCTGTTTATATTGTTACTATATGTACCTCTTCATCATTAGGTTTAGAAACGGTGTATATATGTGGTATACTTTGGCTGTTGATGGCGGGATAGCTTCTTATTAATAGAGAAAACATGTAAACAAACAAACAAATACTTAACATATTCACGAATACCAATGAAGCTATAATTCCATAAAAATGAATGTTATGATCATGAAAAATTGTCTTCTCAAAGCCGTAAAGCCCAATATGAATTAATACTTAGTTTTTGATTTATGCAACACAACTCGTCGAGTCCTCGAGAATTCCACACCAAACATTTTTAAAACCAATAATTAAACAAGGAACTCGACGCAGCTTTAATAAGAAATTGTTGTTTAACACCTATTCAGATCGCCTCCAGGCCCTTTAAACGATGCATATCCTATATTGCGGACACCCATCATAATGTGTACGAAGTATATCGAAAATACGGTAACGAATAAATTATTGAATCAACTTATGATTGAACATGCGGTGCATTTAACATCCTCTAACATCCTCTTGGAAAATTCAAATGAAATGCTTCAATTCTCGAAAATACACGTAGAAGTCCTACATATTGTTTTTCTACCGTACGCCATTCATTTGTTAAAGGTGAATGGCCACCCTTTTTTGTACTATTATCAATTAAAACATTTAACTCTTAATTCTCATATGAACATTCTTGATAGACTCAGAAAGAAACACTAATTTAAAACCGCTATTAAGCTGAATGTAAAAATAAGTATTATTTGCATGACGTAGATACTACTTTTACCACTCCGTGACTGCACGGGGAAATGCGACTAATCTGAATTGAATAGCTGCACATCTATTGCCAGATAATTGATTAATACATTCACCTGTGGATTAATTTACCTGTTCAAAGTTTTCTACGTCATCAAATAGAATCGAATTCACAGATATTGCAATGTGGGAATTGTAAATATATATATATATATATTTTTATTTTTATTTAAATAAACATACATTTGTTCATGAAACAAAACATGGCCGGAGAACAACAGCTCCGTAAATGTTTACTCACGACTCATTGACCAGGTATTTGTCGGAAAATTAGTGTGAGGTAATTTTTTTCAAATTACTATCGCGTATTTATTTTCCATATTCGAAAATGTCAGTGCATGGGACCAGCATACAATAGGGGAGCAGTTCTTTCTGTGGTTTGCATCTTTATATGTTTTATACCTGTATCATTATGACTGGAGGTTTTTATGTAATTTTAATCCCGATTAGTACACCAACGCCATCACAAATTACTGTATTAAAGTTCAAAACTTACCGTTTTTTGGTTCAAATTCGTCATCAAGTGACCCAGATCAGCCTGTTTTACATTTTGTTTGTTACTCGTGGGAGAGGTATTCATGTCGTTTATACGTGAACCCCAGTAATAGGTAAAGTATGCTGTGATTTGTTAACGGGGATGTTGCCAATGTAACATATCCACTATTTATGACAATGTTCAAGTGTTTGCATAACTTACCGTAATTTATTTATTTAACATATTTTCTGGATACGTCATTAGGGATATGTGGTTAGGGATATATAGTTTGAAACAAACTATATGCGAATAGAAACATTCCGAAGCAACTTTGTCAATCTACGGCCGTACTGCCATCGTGTCTGTCTGGTCTCAGTTTAGCTATCTCTGTTTATGTTATTAGTATTTCTGCTGTAGCTGACCCTGTTTTTGCTATATATCTGTTTTTTCGGTCTCTTCTGCCTCCGACAATGTCTCTGGTACGTATGCCTCTTCTCTTTCCGACACTGTCTCTGATATTACCTGTCTTCGCAATTTTTTTCTGTATCTAACATGGTCTCTGCTATTACAATCTTCGTAATATCTTCTGTATCTAACTCTGTCTCTGAAATATCTGTCTTTACAATCTCTTCTGTCCCTGATACTGTCTCTGGTATAACTGTCTTTGCAATCTCTTCTGACTCAGACAATGTCTCTGCTTTAACTCAGTTTGCAATCTCTTCTGTCCCTGACACTGACTCTGTTATATCTGTCTTCGCAATCTCTTCTGTAACTGACTCTGCTTCTGGTATAAATGTGTCTGTATTTTCAATCCCTTCTGTCTCTGCCTCAGTCTCTGCTATATATGTATTTGCAATCTCTTCTGTCTCTGACACTGTCCCTGCTATATTTGTCGTCGCAAACTCTTCTGTATGTGACTCTGACTCTCGTATATGTACCTGTATTTGCAATCCCTTCTGTCTCTATGTCTGTCTCTGCTATATCTGTCTTTGCAATCTCTTCTGTCCCTGACAGTGTCTCTGCTATATATGTCTTAGCAATCTCTTTTGTCCCTGATGCTGTATCTGCCATATCTGTATTTGCAATCTCTTTTGCCTCTGTCATTGTCTCTGCTATATCGGTCTATGCAATCTCTTCTGTCCCTGACACTGTCTCTGATATATATGGCTGTCTTTGAAATATCTTCTATCACTCTCTCTGTCTCTCTCTGTCTCTCTCTGTCTCTCTCTCTCTCTTTCTCTCTCTCTGCTATATCTGTATTTGTAATTTCTTCTGTATCGGACAGTGTCTCTGCTTAGTATGTATATTTCTGATATCTCTCAGTCTCCGACTTTGTCTCTGTTTTATCTGTCTGTACTATCTCTGTTGTTTCTGTCTCATTATAAAAAATAAAGCAAAACTGCCAATTTCATTCCATATATCAAAGTTATGTCTAACTGAATTGTACCTAATACACTTCTACGTCGAACATCGTCGAACGTTCCTTTAATGTAGTATCACGTACCTACTACATATGGTGTATACCTTTACGTGTGGTGAAATTAGAGCTACCGGATTGAACCAATTGTAATGGTATATTATATATATACCTCTATATCGAGCATACCACCACATCATACAGGTATAACTTGTTCAGCGAAGGTGACTTGTTAAGTGCAAAAAAGTAATATATGAAAGTGTTTAAATGTAAATATAAAATTCGAACAGATAACTTGATGAGAGCTAAATATTAATACATGAAAGTGTTTAAACGTAGGTATACTCATTCGAATAGGAAAAGTAGCATTCACAGCCCATGGTTAGATATTTAAATAAAAATGTTTAAATATGTTTCTTTTTATAGACAATTAGTATGTGTGCTGTATTTTTAAATGTTATTTTCTAAACATTTAGTCATACCTTTTTGGATAAATTCGCAGGTGACGTATTAGGTACATCGATATAGTTATAGTATTACGAAAGGTACTTTGGGAAAGATAAACATTGTTAACTTGTGTTCCTTATATCTTTTATTTCAGTGAAGGAAAGGTACCCTACGGATTAGCAATAAAGTGAATTGGAGTTCCTCGGCCCTAGATATAGGAATACTTGCAAGAACGTAAGTACCGGAACCGGAAACGTGTATACTGGGAAAACAAATTACCGGAAATGTTTACATTTGGAAAATAAAGTACCGGAAACGTGTTCACTTGGAAAACAAAGTACCGGAAAGGTATACACTGAGAAAAAAAAGTACGTGAAACGAGTACACTGAGAAAATAAAGTACCGGAAACGTGTACATTAGGGGAAAAAAGTACTCGGATTGTGTACACTGGGAAAACAACATATTATTACATATACAAACTTTTTTTTTATCGGTCTCGACGACAGTATAGACAGTGTTTGTTATTTATTAAGAACTTGAAAAAGTAAAAATGGCAGCTTCTTCGGCGACGCATATGTGTTACGTATGTGCAATTTCAGTTCTTTTAACTGTTTCCAATGGGTTTGTCCTACACCATGAAGATAATAATACCCTCATCTTGGCAGAAACATCAAACAATATAAAGAACAGGGTTCGCAGAAATAGCCATGGCCTTGAAACGTAAGTTTGTTTATACGTTTGATTTATGTTTATATTTATCTGTTTGCACAAAACAGATTTGAAGATTAATTGTATTGACTAAGCACAATTGTAAAAGCCACCACGTGTCTACTGAAGTGTATGTTGCAGTAAAGATATAAGTTATTTTTGTTTCATCAATTACAAAACCAGCTACACAACGTACACAAATCAGTATCTAGGGCGCGGATGACAGAGTTGTGGTAATATTAATGTGAGAAGATAGCGGGTAATTCAGGGGAATCCCCACTACCCTATTATAAATACTTTGTTTATTCAATTATGCATTCGGTTGATTAAACATGTTTTTCTATACCGCCGATAGTAAATTAATTTATCACATTACCTACGGTGTGGGAGTGGAATAAAACCATTCTATATGTTCGATATACCACTAGTTATATAAGTATGCAAATAAGCCTAGTATGCGCTGTCAATTTTTTTTCGATTGACTATGATCCAATTCCCACGGATTATGTCGGTTTCGCGTGTTAAAGCGACATGCAAAATGCACTAAAAGTCGATATGTGAGTTATGTGATAAATAGAATCTTACATTCGTTCTCATTCATTATTGAATTTATTAAATTCGTTAGCAAAAATGATTTAATGCTCGGCAAGAGCTTCGCATTATATCATTTTGCCAACTCGTTTAATTAATTCAATAATGAATGAATGTAAGATCCTCTATATACACAACTGGTGGTGCATACGTTAGTGTATATTCATAATTTTGATAAAGCATCATCAAACAAATTGACCAATCAGTGACAAGAAATAAGACATACCAATACATTCTGGTAGGTGATAAACTCGGTCTTTATCCTTGATGTTCAACCAAGTGTTAAAATTAAGGTATCTACAATGTAATTCGTTTAAAACCCTGCACATTTCATGCACATTCATGCAAATTGATTCAATATGTGTATCTTTCAAAATCAAAATCTTAAAAATTATCGTCTTTTTACTCTGCCAAAGATTTTTAATTTACTATAGAATCTAGTGATAAAAACCGAGTAACACAAATTGATCACCTACTTAAAATAATATAAAATCTCAACATCTATGCAATGGAAAATTATGAATATACTGAATGAAGCCAGAGGCCTATCAGTCCTTTATCGTGAAACGAAAAATAACCTAATAACGAAATAGAACATACAAACAATGATAGGCAAACTACAACAAGCAAGTACAGAGGTGTTTGTAGATAAAACTTAGAAAACGAAAGTGTTAAACGATGCAAAGTACAAAGCAATGCATGGTAAATCAACACATAGCAATCTTATATAGCTATAACAGAAACAAAAACATAACATATTTGTATCGTAAAGCAATCCCAATTACTGCGCGGCATTTCAAGGTGCCTGGACGTCTAATATGAATTTTATTACTTGCTATATGTGTTCATACCTGATATGGTTAGAAAGAATGGAAAAAGACGCTCTTGGATCTATTTACAATCTTCCTATAGCCATTCGTTATGCTTCACAAAGCCTACAATTCATTTATATTAATTTTTGAACCCTTGTTTACAGTGTATCCCTTGTTTACAGCGTAGAAATTAAAACAACATGGCATTATTTTTAGAAATTGTCGTCTGCGCATGTCTGATTCTATGGTTTGGATGTACCAATAACACGTAGGTTATGCAGAGTGGTGTTGTTGTTAAATGTTCAGCACCTCCAGTAATCGATCATACTTATCTTTTACCTTGGAATGAAAAACAATATATATAGCAAATAAAAGGTAGGTAAATAGTATACTGCATTTATATTTTATTATAACACCACTATTGGTCAACTAATTTTTTAAGTCACCCTACTCTAGAAAAATGGAATGTTCCGCCGTCGCCATTTTGGTTTCGGCTGTCAATAAAATTACATGTAAACAGAGGAGTTAAAATGAATTGTTGGCTTTGCGAAGCTTGGAAGTTGGCTACGCGAAGATTGCAAACAGATTCAGGAGCGTCCGTTTAAATTCTATTCAATCATGTCAGGTATGAAAACATATAGAAAGTAATAAACAAAAATCTATATTCATATGCGACGTCTAGGCACCCTGAAATGCACTGTAGATGATTCAACCCACCCAACTCACCCACTAAAGCATTCAGATATTATCATTCTTTGTTATTATTGATGTATACTGAGATAGCAACCGTCATGGAATAATAAGTTGACTCTTTTAACTTGTTTATCATGAACACATGTTTGTAAAAACTCACCGTCTGCAGTAAATTCATGGTCCCAGTTAAACATAACATATCAATATAACTTGGGAAACCATATCATTTCCTTTTTTCATTATTATTCAGAAAGAACATTTATAATTATTTAGAAAAGTCAACATTTGGTAGCAAACAATAATTTGTGTTTCCAGTGGAAGCTGGTTAGTTCATTCCCAATCTAAAGCTGTCTACATGTTGTTTTACATAGTCTTGTCAATTTCAGCGCTGAAGACATGATAATAGCTAGGTTGTGTACACTTACAATCGATTTAAGCTAACCTGTGAGCCATATTGCCTACTGAACGTTCCAAGTCGGTAACCCTGTCTTCACCACTCTTTGTGCTGCGTATAGTCCTTTTCATTGTATAGTTAATTTGCTCTTTGTTTGTGGTACAGTCCGGATCTACGGTGCCTTTTCTTTTGGTTGCTGTGATTTCTATAGGACGATTTTTCAAATTCTAGGCACTTGATGTAAAACATCCGAAAAGCTGAAACATCTTCCGTTCTAGTAATGTGTTGTAATTCATGTTTCAGGTTTTCTTTAATGTGGAATTTGCAATATATTTTGGGCGTTTCTTTATTGAATTCCGGAGCTGTCTTATTTGTTTTTGAATATTTGACTGCACACACGTTTGCATATGATTTGAAGATACCAAGCTGCATGTTAGACAATAGCCGTGTTGCTTATCGCGGTAATTAGGAAATAAGGAATTATTTGTATTTACATCACTTAGCCGCTTAGATCATGTTGGAATGGGGAATGATGATAAACAAAACAATGGGAATGAAGATGAATACTGGAAATAAATATTATGTTTTCTACATTTAACTGAAACTCACGGTATTCAATTTTCAGATCATATCGTGAGTTGGGAACGACGGTTGGCTATTTATATGACTTCTGCTAACTGGGCTCGATATCACTGGGGTCTATCATAACGCATTGTGAATATTATTTGAAGCTGTAAAGCACTGAGTAGTTTACCAATAAGTATAACAGTCGAACAGGAAATGCAGCCTTTCACTGAACACAGTAAACCCCAAAATACGCAAAACGACAAACATTAATGGCAATGCTAATAACGAATTAAGGCAAACAAAAAAACAGGGTTGACAATAGGGCTACCGCCTTGGAACGGTCAGTGGCAAAAAAGGCCGCTGGGGATTTAAACCAGGTTTTATGACTTTACAAAATCATAAGCATGCGATATATCAACGGGACAGGTCTGTGTGTTTGGAGTGGGGTGGGGGTGGGGGAGGGGAGGTGGGTGTAGAACCAGTACTGTACACCTCCCGCCATCCGTCAGATTCGACACTTTCTCACAAGTTGAGCTTCCATTGGGATTCGAACCCGCAGTGGTGAGAGACGAGAAGGTTTACAGCGCAACGTCGTTAACCCGTCAACCACGGTATTTGAAGCTGTAAAACAGTGGGTAGTTTACCAAGACCTTTATAACAAGAATATAAGTATGCGATATATCAGCAGTGAGTAGTTTACCAAGACCTTTATAAAAAGAATATTAGTATGCGATATATCAGCAGTGAGTAGTTTACAAAGACCTTTATAACAAGAATATAAGTATGCGATATATCAGCAGTGAGTAGTTTACCAAGACCTTTATAACAAGAATATAAGTATGCGATATATCAGCAGTGAGTAGTTTACCAAGACCTTTATAACAAGAATATAAGTATGCGATATATCAGCAGTGAGTAGTTTACCAAGACCTTTATAACAAGAATATAAGTATGCGATATATCATCGGTACAGGTGTGCAAATCTTGATATATCTAACTATTCAGTTTCGTTCGTCGTAATTCTACAACAGGATGATACTTGAATTCACTTCAGGATGTTTGCTCATATGTCATATAATGCTTAAATTTCCGTTAAACGCCAACAAAAAAAAAGACAACAACAAACAACTGTACTATATACATTTAATATGGTTGAAAACAGCGTTTTCATATGCTTTATACAATATAATCCCTGAGGATTGTTCTACATATTGCTTTATTTCTGCTATCTATTGTACATATTCCTCTATCACAAATGTTAATTGTAACACTCTCCATTTAAGTATAGCATTAAAGGGACACACGGCAATCTTGATTTTTTAAAAACTCACGGCGTCCCGTTAGTTTTTCTCGTAACTTGCATTTGTTCAGACATTAATATTAATTGTTAGAATAGTTCAAAGCAAATTTTTTTTTTTACATATAATTGACTTTTGATAATATTGCACTAATAATATATTTAAAAAATGTGTTTAATAATGGAAGAAATAAAATTCTCATTTTTTTAATTTAATTATATGCAAGCAGTTTTAAAGTAAAAATGATTCGGGTTAATAAATCGCTGTACTAATTGCAATGCTTGATATAAAACTCAAGATTGCCATGTGTCCCTTTAAGTTGTTAGACATTGTTATACTCGTATTATAGTTATATTTTCAATTAAACAGACTTTATTACACAGTGTTGTTTTGTTTGTTCGGTGATAGGGCTATTTTATAAGGCCGCGTTTCTATTTATTACCCTCCAATAAACGGTCTATAAACGATGACCCGTGATTAAACAGGTCGATGGGAGGTCATTACATTTCAATCATTACGTGGTTCCGCCTTATTTCCATTAAGCGATGAGAAAGTTTATATTAGCAGGTATTTCGACAATAAAACAAGTTGAAAATCATAATTTTTTACTGAAAAAATGCAATAACCTGTTTAACATTATCTACTAAATGTTTTAAATATATAATGTGCAAACTTTTTAAGCCGAAATTAAGGTTTTATTTCATACCCAGCCAACCCCGTTTTCGCTTCTTGGAGAAGGGGTTGGATGGGGTATGAAAGTTAATATTCGGACCACGTAATGGGAAAACTACGATGATGGAAAGAGAGCATATTTTCTAAACGGCTTCGACATGCTTCTATATCTCCTTATATAAACATACTTTTATTAATGAAACCAGACTAATAAATCGCAAAATTTAATATCAAAGATAAAAACGTAGCCATATTACTGAATTTTTTTTTATCATTAGATAGCAACCCATATACTTTGTACAGGAGAATGATGTGGGTTACTTAAAATAAGTATTGTTACACGTATGGTAGTAAACGTTAGTAAAAACTACTATTTATTAAGAAGAAGAAATAATTCTTGACTAAATATTTAACATGTATTTGTAAAAAACGTTTTGTTGGTACAAACATATTAGCTATTAAATGTCATTAAAGAACATTTGAATAATTTATTCAAGATTGATTCTTTGTAAAAAAACAAACGGTTAACTCTTAAATCCAAATATTTCACCCATAGACATGAAATAAATAGACATAAATAAATTGAATAATTACTTAATGTAATAAACACGTGCATTTGCGTGCATAGGTACAAGGTCGTGTATGCGTGCGATGAGTAAGAGGGTGTTTCGTACATTACTGTTGATTTATCTAAGTTTGTGTAAAGGTTATCTTGTTTTTTTGTTTTTGTTCATTGTTACATATTTAATTACAATTTGCAAGTCGCTCGTAGCCCATTAATATGGATGGGTGTTAAAAACTAGCAACCCAGTCATACTTAAATCCATATGTGCATTTTACTACATATGTTATAATATACTACTGCTACTGCTACTACCACTGCCACTGTCACTACCACTATCATTCCACTACCACTGTCACTGCCACTTCTTCTTCTTCTTCTTCTTCTTCTTCTTCTTCTTCTTCTTCTTCTTCTTCTTCTTCTTCTTCTTCTTCTTCTTCTTCTTCTTCTTCTTCTTCTTCTTTTTCTTCTTCTTCTTTCTTTTTCTTTTTCTTTTTTTTCTTCTTCTTCTTCTTCTTCTTCTACTACTACTACTACTACTACTACTACTACTACTACTACTACTACTACTACTACTGTTGTTGCTTTTGCTACTGCTGCTGCTGCTGTTGCTTCTACTGCTGCTACTACTACTACTTAAAGAAGAAAAAAAGTGAAACAAAAAGACGAACAACGAACGAATAGGTCAACGTAATTATTAAATATAGTTGTTAATTATTGACTTAATATGGAATACTATCCGTCTGTTACAGGTCTATTCACCATTATGCCATCCATGGTCTATGTAGCCACTTTAAAGGGCAGAAACATTTTTACCAAGTCATGAAAGCCAAGCTGTGTGGCCTAAAAGGTACGTTTGTTTTCCAGTTTAAAGCAGTGTTTAAAACTTAAATACAATATATGTTATTTTATGTTATGTTGTAATTTAATGAAGCCATTATGAACCAGTAGTTAGGAAAAAAACAACACCTGTCACTTGTAACTGACCCAGCCACATTGCCATTTGTACAGAATAGTTTGCATGCAGATTTATTTTCATAATTATTCGTTAAAATTTAAAAAAAGGAAAACCCAACATTTATACAATACGTAGCATTTTTAAAATTAGTAAACTGTAGCGAAAAAGAAACGCAACTCGGGAATGTTCGCTTTATGTACAATATGCTGCGGTTAATCTAATGGTACATTGCTACGTAAGACCTTTCCTTTTGAAGGAAAAAATATATAACACAGCAACTAGTATTCCTTTAAAGTTTCATTATTGACAGAGTACGCGTTTGCCTCAAGCACGTGAGCAAAGTTAGGATGCAAACATTTGCCAACTCTTTACGTTAAATACAGTACTGAAATGACTCAAATTTTTAAAGAGGAACTTCAACATTTATGAATTTCTTGTTACAAAGTGTACTGTGATTAAAACGTCTACAACATCACAGTTGTGTCCTTTCTCTATCTATCTTTTTTTTTTTACATTTTGGAATTTCTTTGAAATACTGTGTGGATATAGCTGAAATTCCCGAGTTGCGTTTCTTTTTCGCTTCAGTATAATTATATGGTTTACGCCGTTTATTACACATTTCCAAATATCTACGTTGTAATAGTTCACCTTATTGATGAAAATTACTGTCGTTATAAGAAATAAACAAGAGTTCACTAGGAGTTCATGACATGCGTAACCCCAAAGATACTGTACAAATACAAATATATAGTTTATGTTTTATTATCCAATCAACTAACCTTGAACGGCCAACGTTAAAGTGTGGTTCCCTTTTTTTTGCTTACTGAAACATGTCATTATGACAAGTGTACTGAAACAGTTAATGGAGAGCGAAAAGATATGGTATGCTCACTACATCACTAGAAAATGTTGAGGGGCAGTTTGATGCGGATACTGTTGTAATTTTGTACAGGTACCAGTATTCAAGCCTGGTTACTGAGGACATTATGTCTGTCTTCGGTTAGCACCATAAATCTAGATGTGTATCTCTCTACAGGGCTAACTCAGGCTAATGCTAATGATCATAATTTATGGGTTAGCATCCCTTATTTGGGAGATGCTCTATGAACCAGGCTAATGCTAATGCTACATGATTTATGTGTTAGCATTACTTATTTGTAGATGCTATAAGATTGATGAGTTAGCATGCTAATATTTACGACCATGCTAACCCCTTATTTGGAAGGGACCTTATAAAAAGGGAGGGTTTTCTTTGTTCGTGGCTTTTTCCGTGGCTTTTACCTGGACTTGCTAGATGGAAACAAGAGATCAGTAGTTATGTGAGAGAGAGA
Organism: Cyrtodaria siliqua; assembly: GCA_037043455.1. Taxonomy (NCBI): domain Eukaryota; kingdom Metazoa; phylum Mollusca; class Bivalvia; order Adapedonta; family Hiatellidae; genus Cyrtodaria; species Cyrtodaria siliqua. Next base: position 45,024 of record JAWPHD010011528.1, read on the forward strand.
CTATTATTAGTAGTAAACTGTTGTAAATATAAATTCATCATTATAGTTGGTAGCACGTAGAAATAAAGTTATAGAATATAGAATTGGACTATCTATTTCTTTCTACCTTTGAAGTGAAGAAATTGTAAAAATACTGTATAGCCGTATATCGCCGAGAACCACGCAGGTTTAAACACTTATCAAGTTAATTCTTTAGAATTCAACGAAACAAAACACGGATCACAAAACAGGGTTTTGCGTTTGAACCACTACACATCCGAATTATTTACTATGTTTCAGCATGTACTTGCATTGTTTTGTTAAACAAATCGGGAATTGTACAATATCATGTTATTTGGGCGAAGAAACGAGAATAAATATCAAATTAATAAATAGTGTCGTCTCTTAGCTTCTGCTACTATTACGTCGATATCAACAGTGAGTAAAGCTGTGTGCCACCGAGGTGAGTTATAATTCACGAGTAAAATAATATATGTATAAGGCAAATTCACTTTCAGTGCTCTGAAGCCTTTTGGGGACCAACTGTTAATGTACCCAGTTTGGATTATATAATTGTTTGTTAAGTTTAAATGATATAAGTTTATTAAAATATTTGTGCCACATGATGTAATACACAATTACAAGCGTGGCTATTTTAACTGCATTCTTGTCCTTCCATGTCCACGTACCGAACACAGAAAATACATGGACAACTACAAACAATTTAAGTTGTTAATAGTTCATGAACTCGACTTAACATAAACGTCATTACACTTGCAACGGTTAGCGGCAAAAACGTCCAAAGGGTGCTGTATTAGTTTAGTTATATTACATTCTCATTTAATTTATTATTCAATGCAACCTAATTAACAAATTGATATTAGCTGTTTAAATAGTGGTCTCCTGCAAAACGTGTGTGATCGTTGTTTGTGTATGCTTATGTATGATTTGCCATTTGTGACTATTTGAAAACTACTTGTTGTAAATTGTATATACTTATGCATTTCACCTGTGTGAAACTGAGTAATAAATAAAGATGAATTGAATTGAAAAATTGTTAACAGTTATAGGTACCATCATACACATGCACGTGAACTCAGCTGCCACACATATGTTAATTAACATCCATAGGAAGCTTAATTACCATACACAGTAGGAAGCCTAGCATGCAAATAGAATGTTTTGCCATTTTTTTGTCTTAAACTTTATGTAAATTCCGATGCATGAACCATAAAAGGCCTATAGAAAAGGTGAGCAATTTAGTGAAAGAAATCTAAGTACGAGAAATCTGGGTGACGAGTTTCATTTATTTGTAAATAATTTGCAAGTGACAGAAAAAATTATATCAATCAATATTTATTAAACATCCAAATGCTGTTAAATATGATTTGTTATTGATTAAAATTAGTAAAATTAGCCAAATTTTGTGAACTAATTCTTAAAACTTGCAAATAACGCATAAATTGTTGTTAAAAAATAACAGTAGAAACTGTTTATCTGATCTCATAGTATAAATTTACATTACACATGTATATAATTTATATACTGTAAATTCATACACCCATTCTCCATATTCTATGCTTAGCCAATATTTAAAAAATCTAGATAGCCATAATACATTACAGTGTATTACACAGTCATCTTTCATTCTAGTCATGATATTCATGTATATATTGATGGTTGGTTATGCAACGATTATGTGATTATGTGAATTGTTATGTAAACTGTTTTGTTATTGTTCTGTTTTCTGCACAAGTAAAATACGTTATGTCAGATGCTCTTAATATTCCTTGAATAATACACTTGAAACTTGATTGTAATATTAAAATCCAAACGGAGAATAATTTGATCAGTTTACTTTCAGATACTTGTAATAATCAGTCACGTGGGAGCGTATCAACCAAGCGCACGTAGGAGCACGACTAATCAAATTTAAAGTGCAAAATGCAATAGTTGACGTACTTGTGTAAATAAGTTTTCTATCTTATCGATGAAAATGACACAAAATATCAGATATCCTCTATACATGGTTAAATGAGACATCGAACAGATTTGTAAATTTAGATATAAAAATCGAACGGGAAAAGTAGACAGTCAACCACAAACACACAGAGAAACAAAGAACAACTTTTATACATCATGGCTGCTTTGAAACAATATGATCCATCTTATTATGTTCAGATATGCAAGAAATATTATCTTTGTCTACATTTTGTTGTCTGTGGTATATTATAATAGAAAGTAGTACCTTTTCACATATAATAAACACTGACACGTTACAGTCGCCAAACTGCACTTGAAGAACGCTAGAGAGAATGTTACTACTTACTGTAATGGGAGATCCTTTGGAAACAACAAAAACAGAAGAATACTTTGATCGACTCGGTTTTATAAAACCCAAATAGAATTATTAACTTCTCATTTCAGGAAGGTTTGTTGCTGACTTGGTCATTGGTATGTGTAGAGACAAAGATGCCCAGTTATTTAAATGGGTTAAAGAACTCTTTGATATTGATGGTGAGTTAAGACATCAGATGCAGACATGTTTTGTTTATATTGGTTTACCGGTAGGATAAACTGATTCTACGTTATTACTTATTTAAGTTTAATCATTAATTTGACTATTTCGCTGCCGCGACGGAAACATTGATTTTTACGACCAGTGTAAACCCAGATCAACATACACACAATGTGAAGGCTGATCAGCGTTAACATTGTTCGTCACTCAGCAAGAATGTTTTCCATAACACTTTATATATACAACGTTTGAATTAAAATTTAAGCAAACGACATGTGAAATTTGACTGCAAAAGGGTTAAACTCACAATGCCGGTCAGATTAATTGATTTTACGATTTTACTTATTTCTGTTTAATCATTTAAGCACAATAATGTTTTTGTTTTCTTTGCGCAAGAATGGTCAGTGATGCTTGTCTTAAATAATGTCTTGCCGTACCCTTTATGGGTTCTCTTGTTGCTCTGGCTCCTGCTAAATCATTGAGTACTTGCTTTTGGCTTTCTAGGCTTTTGTTTTTTTATATTCATATTTACATGATCATTTATGTGTTCTTCATATATTACCTATTAATGCTGCATTTTTTGTTAGAGAATATAACCTGGCGGGGATATCTTTATTTACGTTTATGTGTGATGATAGTAGGGTTAAAGTGAGGTTTGGTGCACCCTAGAACCTGGTTTAAACCCCAGCGGCCCTTTTTGCCACTGACCAAGGCTATTGTCAACCCTTTTATGATTGCGATGGCGTGTCTTGCCTTTTAGCCATATTTAAAATTGTTGTTTGTTTCTGTGCGTGCTATTGGTTGACTGTGGTCCTTGAATGTTTCATTTCCTGTTCGACGTTTATATCTACTTTTGCTTTCAATTATATTTAATGTCATTTTGTCGTACATGTATACATAATGAAACATGACACTACGCATGAAACAGAGTGTTTTCCTTATTTTGTTTTTATTATATTCAACAAATAACCATTCCTCATTTCAACAACGATATTAAAGTACGATCTTCTAAAAGTAGGTATACAAGTCGAACAAGAAGTGTTTGCATTCACAACCAAAAATCATGCATACAAAACAAACGACAATTACAAGGAAAAGACAAGGTATGCGACACCACAAACATACAAGGGTTGACAATAGAGGTACTGTATTTGAACGGTCAGTGGCAAAAAGGCCTCGGGGGATTTAAATCAGGTTCTAGGGTGCACCAAGCCTAATTCTTACCATATTGACATTCCAATAAAACGAGACACTGTCAATAAAGAAGTGCTCATCAGACTATATTCTCTGGCAATTTAGGCAGCAATAATAATCAACATATAACACTAACATATCGATATAAAACACTAAACGCATAGAAATATACAAAGCAATTAATCAATGACTTGGCAGAAGCCTGATCGCTTATATTGCAGATTTCTGAAGCCATTTCTAATAACTGCTGTATAACATTGTGAGAATATCAGTTCATAATGACATTTTCTTTGGCATTATTATTGTAATGTGTATATTGCATTCATCTTGCAACGGTACCTTCATTTATTGTATACTTTCATATTGTCCCGTTTAGTTTGCATTGAGCTAAGTGTGCAATATTCTACGATATTACACACATTGATATTGCACCGGAACTTTTTCTCGTGCTTGCTAAGAGCCGCGCAATAGAAATAAGGAACTACTTTCAAATAAAATAACGGAATCCTTCCTATATTGTCAACAAAAAAACACGTGTTTTTTCCCAACCTTTTATGGCAGAAATTGATACAATAATTGAAATGGTCACTCACCCACGGTTTTTAACGTTTTCGAATGGTAAACAAACTTTAGAAAATCGCTTGATGTTTTTAATGACGTCATCCGATGTCGACGTCATTTTCGCGCAAAATAATCATCCACACAAAATGAAAATGAATGACAAGATAGGAATTCCATCAAAAGCTATAAAAATAACACAAATACAAAGAAAAGTAATAGTCATACAATTAACATGGATCGAAAACAATATGAAAGTATACAATAAAAAGGCTATTGAATTTGTATGGCTAAATATTACTTGGAACTCGTTGTTTTGGCGCAGGACGACGAGCTTGCGCAGGACGACTCGCAAGCTCGTCGTCCTTTGCCAAAACAACTCGTTCCATGTAATATTTAGCCATACAAATTCAATAACCTATAGTATAACAAAGCACATTAAAAAATACTTTTTAAACATGTAATGAGGCTATTACGGATTAGTATGCGGCTACAAGCGAGAGACATTCCGACTGTCTGAAGCAGTAAAGTTTCTGAACATGTTTTGGAAAGATTTTGATGATAAACTAAAGGTTCGACGGAAATCGTCGTATTGGGACAAAGTAGTCATTTTATGGTTGTAAACACGTGTGTTTGTACACATATTTGCAATCTCCTACACTCTCCTATGCATAACTAGGATATTTTCCCATAAATAGCTTTGGTATTTCATGATCATTCAGGTGTATTAATACAGCTATACTAAGTAGTGTAAACAAATAAACGTGTGCTCAGTCATGTCATGCTAACACACTACTACACTACTAACATCTATATAATATTACACTACTAACATCTATATAATATTTATGTTTTGCAGGTGATGGATACATATCATACTATGAAAAGCATTTTCATGCATACGACGCCTGAGCTGGAGATTAAGTGTTAAAGGTCAAATGTAAAACGAAGGAGCGTTAACACCCTGACATTTATTTTACTTCATATTGGAGTGTAAGTAACGCATATGCAGTATACAGTAAGGTGCACGCTAAGACGACACTACTTTACGACACCGCAGTGCAAGCTGGGACGACGCAACTTTACGACACCGCGGTGCACGCCGGGACGAACTATTTTACGACGACGATGTGGTTCTTTCTGAATTCGCCTTATGATGGGATGGAGTACACGCAGTATTGACTAATGTTACCGATATTGCGGTAATAACATAAATAAATGTTTACTTTATCGAAATTATACGGAGAACCTTGATTATACGGAGAACCTTGAATCGACAGTCGTTTCAGATACATGGCATCGCAATCTGCAATGCGGCACAAACATGGTCCCGCAAAGTGCAGTGTGACGAAAATGTGTTGTATATTAAAATATTTTGATTATAAATCGTATGTTGTACTCCTTATTTTTACAAATTTGATCATCAAAAGCACATCTCATAATTTATGCCACATGAGCTATCGACTGTCTGTTATACGTTACAACAGTGTGCACAAAGGGCTGTCGACGGTCTTTTATACGCTGCTATGAAATGAGCATGTGTCGGACTATTTATTTGTTTATCAAAAACGAAATACATCAGGATTGTGGTACAACATGCTCGCGGTAATGTGTTCTGTGAGTGTTTCAATTTAGTTTAAAATGAGTGACGGTAAACATTGACCTTGCAAAACGTACAATATGAAGGTAATACAAATAGGACCAATGTCTCTGTATTCACGGTGAGTTAGGCATTATTTATTACATATATGTATATTATGAGCAGACATATTTATTGCATACCACCAAAGACTTGAACTCGTATTTATAGGTTATTAGATTTGTATTGGGATATATGAACGAGTTCTTCCGCGTAACAATATTGCGCGAATTTAGGAGCGCAATATGTATACGCAGAAGGACGAGTGCATATGTCCCAATGCAAATGTAATAACCTTTTTATTGAATACGCATTTTTAATATATAAACGAATAATTAGAATAAAATAATAGGTTTTAACATTTAATTGTTTTCATAAAAAATGTATTTGAAACAAACATATTGTCGTTACATCGTTGGAATTCTCACAATGAAATCAACATTGTTCACATCACGTGACATACTTTCTTTGACATGAACAGAAAATTGCACCAATCACGAACGAGTATACACTTCACACCCAATATGACTTTATTACACGTCAATATGAGAGAATATTGACGTTTCCTGTTACACTGAAAGTAAACGGAGCTTGTAAATGCCACAGACCTAATAACAAATAGATTGGACACTGCTAAAGTATCTAAATATCACGTGGCACAGTGCGAAATATTCACACAATATTTCCCAACTTTAAACACACATATCATGAAAAGTTTTATAGATACATGTTTCATATATGGCAAATGCCATCATAAATTTAAATTTCTTTCCAATGATAGTAATTTAGTCTCTCTTACTTTTAGAGCAAAAAAGGAGTTTGACAGAAACTTTGACTATGTCAAACATTTTTAACTTTTAACATCTTTTTATACAATTTCTTATTTTGAAAATAAACATAAATTATTATAATCCCATTTTGCTATTCACTATGAATCTTTCGAATGTATTCTCATCAACATCAGTGAATAATTGAGAGAGAAGATAGAAAGAAAAGTTAATGTGCCACGTGATATTTTGGTTACTTCATTGGTAAAGATAGGAAGTTTTCTATCTGTTTATTAATATGTCTGTGTAAATGCGTATGCAATTAAAAAGCTTTAATATGTCTGTGTAAATGCGTATGCAATTAAAAAGCTTTCACATCATATGAACGATGTCATAATACAACTGTGTTAAATTAAAATGTCATTTATCATCAATAGAGAGAAGGAAGAAGTATGTGTTTCCCTAGTCATGAACATTCCAGACATACCCGTTTAAACATATTTTATTTCAACATTTACATTTGTTTGCAAAAGGTTTGGGCCACAAGTTCTACAACATTAGTTACGGCCCGTCCCTATACATTTTGTTTACAAAAAGTCAAGAGTATGGCATTGAACAATCATAAAACATTTTAAACGACAAATATAGGAAATGCATTACTGAAGCTAACAGATATATGCAACGAGAAAGAAAGAGAAGGAAAAGTAAAAACAGTTAAAGACGTCTCGTAAGGGATCAAATGTGAACAAAGTGAATATCAGCAAAAACGCCTGATATCTTTAATATATTTTTGCACTGAAATATTATAACTATCGTTCAGCTGGATTACCAGAGTACAACCTATCAACACTTAAAGGGTGAAACGGTCGTGTCGAAATAGGGAGCGTACGCGTTTGTTCACTATATCGACAACACTTAAATACTGTAAATATTGTAGCTTTTCTAAAGATTGTTTATCTTGAACTGTGCAGCCATCCCAAACGGTAGCATATATGAAATATATATTTGGTTCTTTGTTTTCCGTCCAATTTTTGTATTTAAGGAATCTCATCAAACCTAAAACTTTTGATGCTGACGATAAAATAGTGTTGACGTGTTCATGCCATTTACCATTATTACTTAAAGTTAATTCAAATGTTTGTGATGTTCTACATATTCTAACTGCTCATTATTGAAAAAATAGTTTTTTTTTGATGCTGATATGAATATTACTTCAGTTTTGTTTGGATTAAACTTAAGTAACCATTCGGACATTATATGTAAATCGTGATTTAAAATACCTTCCATATCATCTATGTTGTATGTCGAAGCTGAAAGCGAGCTGTCGTCAGCAAAAGTCTAGTTAAGTTAAGCATATTATCAGCAATGCCATTTAAATATATATTAAAAAAGGGTACAAGAACAGATCTTTGAGGCACACCGGCTAAAATTAATTTCGAATTCCTTAAGTATTCTATGACTTATTTTATCCTCTCCGCTAGCTTTATTTACTACCAAAATATTAATGATATCAATTATTTCTGATTTTTGAATTATAATTTCATCTTATTTTAAATTAGTTAGCTAATTAAACTCCGGTAATTGAGCATTTATTTCATCAAAAGAGGATATGGATAAATATACAATGTCTCCATTAATAACATAGAATAATGTCAAAGGTTTTATTTGCCTTCATGTAATGTTTCATTAGTTTCCAATCTTTACGCTGATCTCCAATATTTGCTTCATATATTATATCTTCAAGATTACTGAAGAAATTTTCTCTTGCATGTTTTTTTCAAATTAGTAAACTTGTTTCTCAGTGATTTATATAAATTCCAGTTCTCAGATGTATTAGTACGAATAGCTTTCGTCTATCGCGCACAATTAAGTCAAAAGTAGAAAATTAGAATGCTACAAATCATTTACACTTCAACGAAGCTGGTGCCGCCTTTGAGGTTATTTCTTACACCACTGACTTGAAACCCTATTCAATATGGGACCGTATGTGAGTGATTTTACGGTCTCAGAATTTCGTTTTCGATAACGTCCAACCGTAAAACCAACCATCAATTAGCATAGATATCTCAATTATAATGTAAGCCATTATAAAAACTGGAAATGTAGTAATACCTGTACAATACTGTTTTTCTCTAGCAATTCCAATTCATGGGCCCGCCATTTAGTGACTTTATGACGTCGTTTGTTGTAACTTAATGTGACGTCAATATATTCCCAGTCGGTAAATCGGGAGTTTTACGGTTCCAAATTTGAGACGTTTACTAATGGAATATGTTTTGCATTAGAATAACAGTTTACTGTATACAGTATACTCTGATTAAAAAAATACTGCGAAGGGGATTCAGAGAAGGCAACAAACACAAACAAGAGAGAGTAAAATGCAGACTTTATTGAGCCTATTCATAAGAGGAAATATAAAGCAGTGTTCTAATTGAAAGTCGCGCATAATATTGGGATTGATGCTCCCAAAGGACCAGTTTGTAATAACATTACCGATTTGTCGACTTTTTACAGCCGCCAGACAACTCTAAACGAACCGCTAGTGTAAATGTTAATAAATACTGATAAGTTCATTCAAATGTACTTTTACATATGACGGATATTATTAATGTTGGTTTTATTCGAAAATATGAGTCCTAACCTAACAATTATTTATGTCTTATTAACAGGATTATATATAAATGTATGACAAAACTGTAATATGTATATGAATTGGACATTGATTAAGGTAAAATCTAGTTGTTGGTGTTATAATATTATTGAAAATATGATAATAAATACTTACAAGGGGATCCCTTGGAAGCAAAAAAACACATAAAAGTAGCAGACTCGGTTTTATTGAGTCTGTTTATGAGAGGTAATGTAGAGTGCAACACCTCTCACGCCTCCTAGCATCGGCTTAAGCGATATTCTACTTTATAGCCTTAAAGATTGGGCTTGATGATCCCAAAGGAGTAAGTTTATTTATAAACCAATCATGCTATTCTATGGTGAAAAATAACTTAATTATTTCGTATGCACGTCATTGTAAGTTTATATTTCACTACCGCTCATGAACAGTCTCAATCAAACCGAGACTGCAATATTTCGTATGTGTCGTGCTCGGCCGTTTCCAAAGGTCCATTATCATACTCTTTTTTTATGTATGTTGATACTCTATTCAATAGTTGTATAACGACCCAATACATTGTAATACATAATCGGATGTTATTTCAAGTAGCCCTCAAGTGAGGGTAAGGTTACATTGGAATCCGAAAGACGTGGCCCACTCAGACTATCGACACGCTTCTTTGTGTCTTGCTCGGAGTTTACAATATTTATAATGCACGTCCCCGTCCAAACGAACGAAGCCAAGATAATTGCCTTGCCTACAGATGATGCCGAAGAAAAGGTGCTATCGCATTACGTGGTCCGAGTTAACTTTCCACCCCCTTCTCCAAGAAGCCAAAAGGTGGTTGGCTGGGGTATGCAATAAAACCTTAATTTCGGCTTGAAAAGTTTGCATGTCGTAAAATTAAAACATTTAATAGGTGATTATAAACAGTTTGTCTCATTTTCTCAGTAAAAACTGTTTTAAACGCGTCTTATTGTCGAAATATCCGTTATACAATCCTACTATTATAAGCTTTTCCATCATTTAATGGAAGTAAGGCGGGACATTCGGGAATTTCCGTTACATGATGTATATACCGACACTTAATTCCACGTAATTTTACAAATAAAATCAAAAGATATTTTGTAATAAAAAGGTTGCAGCTAGTTAGAGAAAGGACACAACTGATGATATTGTAGACTTTTTAATCACAGTACACTTTGTAACAAGAAAGTCATAACTGTTGAAGTTCCTGTTTGAACATTTGAGCCATTTTAGTACTGTATTTAATGAAAAGAGTTCGCAAAATTTTACACCCTAAGTTTGCTCACTTGCTTGAGCCAAACGCGTACTCAGCCATGAATGGAACTTTGAAGGGATACTATTTGGTGTGTTATGTGTTGTTTGAGTCTATTTTATTTTGCAAAGAAAGGTGTTATGTAGCCTTGAACCATTCGATTAACAGCACCATATTATACATACAATATAAAGTAATAAATAGAAATTCCCGAGTTGCATTTATCTTTTACTTTTGTATGGTTTCTAGCATGTTATATACTATTGTCTATTCTAAAAAAAAATTTGTGGTTGACAATTTATTCTACATTCATTAGTGCAAAGAAAATACAAAATTGATTGATCACTGTTTTGAATTTTGTTTTAATGTCAAAAAACGTTTGCCTTTCTACTGGACCACCTTTCTCATATGTCTATATGGTTACGGCTTGTTGTTGGATGAATGACCACCTTTCTCATATCTCTATATGGTTACGGCTAGTTGTTGGATGAATGACCACCTTTCTCATATCTCTATATGGTTACGGCTTGTTGTTGGATGAATGACCACCTTTCTCATATCTCTATATGGTTACGGCTTGTTGTTGGATGAATGACCACCTTTCTCATATGTCTATATGGTTACGGCTTGTTGTTGGATGAATGACCACCTTTCTCATATGTCTATATGGTTACGGCTTTTTGTTGGATGAATGACCACCTTTCTCATATTTCTATATAGTTACGGTTTGTTGTTGGATGAATGACCACCTTTCTCATATGTCTATATGGTTACGGCTTGTTGTTGGATGAATGACCACCTTTCTCATATGTCTATATGGTTACGGCTTGTTGTTGGATGAATGACCACCTTTCTCATATTTCTATATGGTTACGGCTTGTTGTTGGATGAATGACCACCTTTCTCATATGTCTATATGGGTACGGCTTGTTGTTGGATGAATGACCACCTTTCTCATATTTCTATATGGTTACGGCTTGTTGTTGGATGAATACGATATCGAATACAAAGGCTTGCGAGCAACTGAGTGATTATTCAACATATTTTCAGGTAAAGATAATATATATACTTTTTTAATTATTGTTTTTTTTGGCATACAGCATTACATTAAAATATATATATTTACTATACAAATTTACACAGCACATAATGTCAGTTAAATTGCATTACACTGTTTAGAAAATATTAAATATATTGTATGACTATATTTTAAGAGGTGTAAAAGGAAGGAAGGGAAAAAAGGAGTATTGGACAAGAATAATGTAAGATAATAGATAACGAGTTTGCTAGAGAGCATCGTTGGCCAGCCCACGTGTTGTTAATAGTTTTCTCCAAGTTTCTTCGAACTTCTTGTCGTGCCCTTAATGATTTATTCTCTTACTGCTCTGGCTTCTCCCAAGTCATTGAGTACCTTCATTGTGGCTTTCTAGGCTATTGTTTTTTTGTATTATATTTACACGAGCATATTTGTGTTTTACTTATATTGCCTATTGATGCTGCCTTGTTATTTAGAGATTAGATCATGGCGGGGATTTCCTTATTTACACTGTCCTGTTTTAATGGGATGACAGTAGGGTAAGTGTGAGGTTTGGTGCACCCTAGAACAGGTTTAAACCCCCAGTGGCCTACTTTGCCACTGACCGTTCCAAGGCGGTAGCCCTATTGTCAACCCTTTTGTGTTTGTGTTGTCTTTTGCATTTAATATTGCCTTTGCCTTCTTGTTTGTCAGTTTGCGTGTTTGTTTCTGTGTTTTGTGGTTTACTGTCCTCCTTGAATGCTACTTTCCCTGTCCGATCTTTTTGTATTTCTTTTTATTAAGAGTATCATTTTTAAGGGCAGTGTACATTTCTATGTGAATCCTATTGATCAGTTATATTAAGAACGCTTCAAATTTGTGAATTATTTACCCAACATGGTTATGTAAGTGAATAGTTTATCTCGTTTCTCCAAAGTAAATATTATATTTATTTAATTCGGTAATAATGTCTGTTCTCTCCATCCATAAACGGCATTCATTCCAGAAACGTTGCGTCCACATACATTCAGAGAACAGATTGTCTATAGTATTGATTTCCATATTACAGAATGAGCAAATAGTTGAAAAGGCAAGTTGGCATTTATATAAAAGTCTGTTTGTGGCAATATTCCTATATATACAATTGTACTGAAACATCTGTAAGTTATTATTATACCACATCTGAATAGTTTCTATAAATGTACCTCCAATTCATAGTAGTATGTGAAAATACATTGTGATTTCGATTTCGTGTCATCTTTTAAATTACATATTAGAACTTTTGTGAGATATCTACTGACTGAGTTTGAAGGCTTTCCATAATGCATTCGCCTAACGTTTTTTGTTTTAATATGTTGACATTTTCAACGTTGAGTTCATACAACCATTGCTTTGATATTGAAGATATAATTTGGTGATATTTTAAGAATTCTGTTGCAGGTATATCAAAATCATTTTGGATTGAATTAAATGTTTTTAGTTTTCTATCAGTTGTATTATATATATCATGGATACATACAATCTGTTTCTGTATCCAATAAAGATATATTAAGGGTCTAACACTGTGTTTTATATTCCACAATATTTGTTCATTTATATGTTTTGGACTTTTTGTAAAGTTAGCAGTACAACACGCATTCAAATGTCATTTAATTTTTTTTTTTTAAATTTAAAGCTCATAATATTGGTTACATTTATAATTATTAAAATTAAATTCCTTCTTTTTGAATTCCAAATGATTTGAAAACATTTTTGATTTAGGTCTTTAGTATGTACTCTGGTGGATTTTGAATAGTTGAAAAAAGGTATGTTAATTTTGGAATAATAATAGATTTTAAACAGTGATGTTTCCTTTTGTTGATAGTTTAAGCCTTTTCCATTGATCCATACTATTGTGAAATTGTTTTAATCTATCTGTATAGTTAACTTCGAACATGTTCGCTGTTTTGGCATGAAAAGTTATGCCAAGTGCTTTGGCCGATTCAGATGTCCATTTTATACATTTTTTTTCTACTACAAATTAAGTCATGTTGCGGTCTAAGTGTTCCTGGTCTAAATGTTACATATTTGTTGAGATTTAATTTTAAGCCGGAAATATGTTCAAACTTTTCAAAACGTTTAGCATAGCGTTGCAACCTTTTTTCAGACTCGTTTAGTAAAATGCTCGTATCATCAGCACACATTGTTTTATCTCTTGATCAGTTACTTTTATTCCTGTGATACCTGTTTCGTTAGGTATGGATATTGAAAGTGTCTCAATTGCTAAAATAAATATATAAGTGGAAAGTGGGCAGCCTTTACGTACACATCTTCTCACATTCTCATATTAAAGAATTCCGACATGTAACCATTGTTTGTAATAACACTTTTTGCATCACTGTAAACTAAGTTGATAATAATACTATTTATATTTACTTGTTCTTATTTATTCTTTCACTTTAGGCATAGCATCCAAAACACATGGCCAGTTTTACGGAACATATATTAGTGACTCTGACGCTCTGAATGTGGCACATATGTAAATAACATGATGTATATGTGAAAGAAACATGCAAATAATAAGAAAGTAATGAATATGTGGCATATGTTACGATATTTTTCCTGTGTGTATGAGACTAGGCTTAATCTACAAACGACCCTTAATGACTGCTCATTCGAAGGTGGTACCCCTATTATCAACTCTTTTTTTGTTTGTAAGATCGCATACTTTGCTTTTAAATACATTAATGTTGCTTTACATTAGCCTCGGTCACCCAGCCCGCTTCTGATTGTTTCGTAACGCTATCCTACGCGGATCTTCAAGTAAGACATATGCATTATACAGTCTATGCATGCCGAGAATAGCTTTAAATGCATGTTTTGGGATCGTGTGCATTTATATACGTATATGATATATTCGCAAAACTGTTATGCGCAATTCATAATAATCTCTCGTTAATGCTATAACCGAGGCTTTTGTTTTTATTTGCATTTTTGTTTTGAAGAATAAATAATGTCGTGTCAAACTTTGACACTAGCGATTAACGTGTGTTTCGTCCTTAATAACAGGAACTAATTGAATACGAACATAACGCTGATTAACGATTGTAATAAGAAGTATTTGCTTCACGTGACGTGATCCAAGTATTAACTTTCATACCCCATCCAACCCCTTCTCCAAGAACTGAAAACGGGGTTGGCTGGGGTATGAAATAAATCGTAATTCCGGCTTTAAAAAGTTATATTGCAAAATGAAAATATTGAATAAGTAATTTTAAACAGGTTATCGCATTTTTTATCAGTAAATACTGTTTTTAAACGTCTTTTATTGTAGAAATATCCGTTATAAAATCCTGCTACTATAAGCTTTCCCATCGCATAATGGAATTAAGGCGGGGCCACGTAATGAGCGGTATATAGCCATTTCATAGTGTGTCATATACAGGTTTGATATATATGTGCTACATGTAGGTCACGCATCGTCTGTATATGTGCTACATGTAGGTCACGCATCGTCTGAAATAGGAGCTTGGCATTCAGCCACGTAGAAACTCGCTTTAAAACCATTCACCGAACTCTTTGCTTAAAATCGATATTAATTCAATATTATTACAAATGAACTACTGTTAAGTTGCTCTATTAATACAAACAAGAGGACCAATAGGGCCTGTATCGCTCCATTGGCTATATGGAGTCTGTGGAGACAGTAAATGTTTAGTGTTTTATTTTACCCTCGGGGTCACCAGCAGACGGAACCAAAATACGAAAACGTATTGTACATCTGCACATCCTTAACTAAGAAATACACCACACACGAACATGAAATCTCAAATGGTATGGAGGGAGTTAGTATCACAAGTGGAAAACTATGTTATAATAAATAACTGCAAGTTCTGCAAGTTGCACCCCGGGGGCCTCTTTATGCAGGCGGTCAAAACTCGTTTTATATAATTATATCGTGCCTCGAGTCCCTAAATAACCATGCCAAATTAGAACTTTAGGTAAAAACTGATGTCTCCCCCACTGGTGAAAAGGCCATAAATCCGCCAAAAAGTATTCAGCTGGAAAACGTTAATGATATACGCAACCTGGCTGAGGAGAACTAGTCCGGACAAAGTTCGTGTATGAAAATCTTTAAAGAGCCAAAACTCCAATAAAAATCATTCAACCAGAACACAACATTAAAATTCAAAACTAGGCTTGTTAAACCGAGACTGCAATATTTCGTATGTGTCGTGCTCGGCCGTTTCCAAAGGTCCATTATCATACTCTTTTTTTAGTAGACCAGGAGAACTAATCGGGACACAGTTTATGTATTAAAACCTTTAAAGGGTCATAACCCTGCCAAAATCATTCAACCAGAACACGACAATGATATACGCAACCTGGTTGAGGAGAACTATTCCAGACAAAGTTTGTGTATTAAAACATTTAAAGAGCACAACTCCAATAAAAATCATTCAACCGGAACACAATAACAATATGCACAACTAGTTCACGAAACTAGTCCGGATAAAGTTTGTGTATAATGGAACATAACTCTGTCAACAATCATTCAACAGGAACACGGCGATAATATATGTAACCAGGCTTTGTACTGATCATTCCTGCCAAGTTTCGTTGAATCCGGCCAGGGGTTCAGCAGAACTAGTCTAAACGATGTATTAAAACCGTTAAAGGGCCATAACTCTTCCAAAAATCATTTAACCGGAACATGGCGATGATATGCGCAACTAGGCTACGAAAACCTAGTGGAAAAAGTATGAAAACACCAACCTCACTACACGTCTGCGACGAGGAATATTTTTTGGAGATGTGTTCTATAAACTTCGGAAGTTAAATGGATCTGACGGGTTTCCTGACAGCTTTTCAAAATTAATCAGGAAGTTCGTTAGAAAAGGGTACGACCCTTTAGAATGACAACGCACTGCATGTTTAGTGATTGATTCCTCTACAGTCAGTCACTACGCTTCACGTTTCCATTGTGCGATGACTGGACAACCTCTTGGGACTCTATGATTGCACCTACTGAAACCCAGACCAAGGGAGGTAGGTGCATGAGCTTTCGTCCCTCGGGTTTTCTGGTCGTACCCTAGATTGGTTTTCTCTTTGGCTGCAACTGCTGTGGTTGTGGTATAAAGGGAATATAAAAAAACACCAAAAAACACAAAAAAACACACAAACAAAACCTAGAAAGGGCCACATAACTCCGCCAAAAAACCTTCAGCCGGAACACGGTGATGATATGCACAACTTGGTACTGATCATCCCTGCAAAGTTTCGTTGAAATTCGGCCAGGGGTTCAGGAGCACTAGTCCGGACAAAGTGTGTGTACTAAAACCTTTAAAAGGCCAAAACCGTGTCAAAACCATTCAACCGGAACACGGTGACGATATGCACAACTAGGCTTGATACTGATCATCCCTGCAAATTTTCATTGAAATCAAGCCAAATGAAGGCCCTATCGTCTTAACGAGGCAAAATACAGCATATTTAATAAATCAAGGGCCGTAACTCTGGTATTGCTAATACGATTTGGCAGATTTTTGAAATTGTCCAAGCCTTAATTGATAGGAACAACCTGGTAAAGATTGGTAAAGATCGGATGAAAAATGAAAGCCATATCATCTTAACGAGGCAACCTACAGCATTTCTAACTAAATCAAGGACCATTACTCTGGTGTTGCTGGTCTGATCTGGCTTTTTTCATATCCTTTCATATATAGTACAGATCGTTTGAAAAATGAAGGTGCTAGAGTGTTGACATCATACAAGGGCCATAACTTTGGTGTTACTTGTCCGATCTGGATTGTTTTCCAACTTTACCAAGCTTTCATCAATACATGTATCAACAATCTGGTAAGGTTTGGTAAAGATCGGGTGAAAAGTGGAGGCGCTAGAGTGTTGACAAGACAAAATATAGCAATTTTCGTTAAATCAAGGGCAATAACTCCGGTGTTACTGGTCCGATCTGGCTGGTTTTCGAACTCGTCCGAGCTTTCATTGATATTATTAATAATCTGATATAGTTTGGTAAAAATCAAAAGAAAAATGGAGGCGCTAGAGAGTTGACAAGACAGAAAATAGCAATTTTAGTTAATTCAAGGGCAATAGCTCCGGTGTTACTGGTCCGGTCTGGCTAGTATTAACTCTATATAATAACAGCAATATGAAAGCGACCATGCATGCTCCATTAAATCATCTAAGGACAATGTCATCACTGTTGTTTTTGTAGAGATTTCGTACTAAGTCGAAAATATAGTGTCATGCAATATAAATTGTGTAAGAATCTAAGTTAACTACACAATTAATACACATGGGGCACAACCCGGATGAACATAAATCAAGCCAACATTGCCAACCTACAAACGGGAAGCAACTTTGGGAAGTAAGGGTCACTGAATAAACGCGAATTTTCTAATGATGAGAAAGAAAATATAATTGCATAGGTATCCTACATTAGCCTGTCTCAATGTCAACTAGTGTTGTCATATCGTAACCTTAATGGTTTATTCTATTGTTGCCCTGGGGTCGTATTCACAAGGCTTCTTCAGAAAAATATCTTGACTTAAGTCAAGTTTTAGCAATGTTTTAAACACATTTTCTTATCGATTTAAAACGTTGTCTTAATATTATTGATAAGGATACGGATAAATAAAACCTACAGCTAAACATTTATTTTTAAAATAGTTTGTTTGTAGTGCCCTGGGAGGTTAAAAAGGATATTTTAAAATATGTAAAAATCTTAAATTTTGACTTAAGTAATATTTTCCACTTAACTTGCTCCATGAATACCGGCCCTTGCTTCTTCAAAGGCATGGAGTATTTGTATTGTGCTTTCTATACTATTTATATGTATATATTCATATATACGTGATCATCGTTATATTTTACTTATATTGCATTTTGATACTGCCTAGTTTGTTAAGGTATATAGCCTGGCGGAGATTTTCTTATTTACATTGGCCCGTTTAATGAAATGAATTAACGAATGGCCCTTTACGGCACGCCGACAGATAAACAGGTCAAAAACTGATGAAAGAAATATAAAAAGATGAAGAAATGAAGTAGTAATTAAAAATTAATGTAAATGTATAAAGATAAAACTATCTACAAATAAGAGATGATGTGGTAGCAAATCTACAAATACCCGTCAACGGTAAACAAGTAAATATATATAAGAACATATTATAATGATTTATAAAATATAATTTCTTTCAGGAAATCCAACACAAGACTAAAATCTATAGTATCAAATAACTCTTTCATAGTATTAACTGTGTAGTACCTTTGCCGCATAGGATCAAATTCTACACATTCCAACAAAATATGTTTGACAGTTAACGGTGCAAAACAGGGTATACATTCTGGTAATTGCTCACCTTGTAATAAATCCGTTTAATCGGGATAATATGGTAAAAATGAGGTTTGGGTACCCTAGTAACTGGTTTAAACTCTCAGTGACCTTTTTCCTTCTGACTGTTTCATACCTTCTGTTGTCTTATCCATGTTTATGATGGCGACTACTTTCGTAGAATCAGGCTTGATGTCGTCATGACCTCTATTTTGGATCTCGGGCAATGTCTACAATCCCCGTTGTTGGTTACTTCCGTGTTCTGTAATAACGTTTGTGTAAAGACATCTATTGAAACGCCAGCCCGATACTGATTGATTGGCTTTCGAATCATATTATTGCGAAAATGCTAATTGACAAACCTCATATATGCAATCACCCGAAAAAGACACGGAAGTAACCAACAACGGGGATTGTAGACATTGCCAGAGATCCGTTAAAATAATGTCTTAAGCACATGTGAATTCAAAAATGATTTTGGTTTGTGCAGCTTGACGATGAGTCTACGGTATTAATTGCTATGAATGCCATTTGGAATGTTGAACTACTTCAATCAATCAAAGAGATAGAGATGTCCTGTGAACTGAACAATTACGGATGATATTCTCGTAAATAAACATAGGGACAAATTGAGGCAGGAACTGCCGACGATGACATAGAACTAGGAAAGTTACTAATTGGCTGTTCATGAATGCACAATCAACGGGGACGAACATCAATATATTGCAATATAGAGGTCAACTTCGGCCTGATTCTGCGAAAGTAGTCGCCATCATAAACATGGATAAGACAACACAAGGTATGCTCGTAACATTATTAAGTTCCGGACCAACATAGTGAGTGTATATAAGTCGACAGAAAATGTAGCATTCACAAAACACAGTCAACCAAAAAAACGCATACAAAACAAACGACTATTACAAGGAAAGAGCCAAATATGCGACACCAAAATCATAAACGAGGTGACAATAGGGCTACCGCATTAAAACGGTCAGAAGGAAAAAGGTCACGGGGGTTAAACCAGGTACTAGGGTGCCCAAACCTCATTATTACCATATTGCCATCCCGATTAAACGGGCCAGTGTAAATAAAGAAATCCCCACCGGGCTATATACTCTAACGAACAAGCAGCATTAATATGCAATATAAGTAAAACATAACGATGATCACGTATATATGAATATATATAAAAAAAGTATAGAAAGCCACAAAACAAGTACTCAATGACTTTGAAAAAGCAAGGACCAGTATTCATAATGCAACTTAAGTGGAAATATTACTTAAGTCAAAATTTAAGATTTTTACATACTTTAAAATTTTGCTTGTAACCTTTCAGGGCACTACAAACTATCTATTTTAAAAATAAATATTTAGCTGTATGTTTTATTTATCCATAACCTTATCAACAATATTAAGACAAAGTCTTAAATAGATAGAAAAAGGTTTTTAAAACATAGATAAAATTTGTCTTAAATCAAAATATTGCTGAATTAGCTTTATGAATACGACTCCAGGGCAACAATAGAATAAACCATTATGGATACGATAAAACAACCCTAGCAATCGTCACAGTGGCAATGTACCAGGGTAATGTACCTTCGCAATTACCTTTTTTTTCTCATCATTAGCAAACTCGCATTTATTCAGTGACTCTTACTTCCCACAGTTGCTTCCCTTTTGTAGGTTGGCAAAGTTGTCTCTATTTTATAGGTATGTTTATGTTCATCCGGGTTGTGCCCCTTGTGGTTCAATGTGTCGTTAACTTAGATTTTTACAAGATTTATATTGCATGACACTATATCTTCGACTTAGTACGAAATCTCTACAAAAATAAAGATGACATTGTCCTTAGATGATTTAATTGGAGCATGCATGGTCACTTTCATATTGGTGTTATTATATATAGTTAACTTTCATTTTGTATGTCTTTATTGGACACTTTTTTCTTGGGATCAGATTTAAAAATGTATGTTTCACTGATCGTATTTAGGTACTAGCTGAATTTTGTCTTAACAATCTAAAACACCTTTGGCTGAAACAATTGCCCCGAAAAAAAAGAAGTAAACATTTCTATCATTATCAATGAATTAAAAAATACTTGGAACCTGTGCTATTAACAATGTAATGAGCAAGTACATTAAGTTAATACAATTACGAGATAACCATGCTAAGATTTTCAATCTGGGACGGTATGTAAGTGGTTTTACGGTCTGAAATTCGTTTTAGAAAGAAAAAACAACCACATAACGTTGCAGATTGAAAATCTTAGCATGGTTATCTCGATTCTATTGCTTTTCCATTCAAATGCTCCAATGTTTTTCCATTCAAATGCGACAAATATAATATAAAACCATACATACACACTTCTTTTTCTATGAAAACTCAAATTCATGGATGCCAGCATTTTGTTGACGTCATCCACTCGTATCAACGTTATGTGACGTCACAATGTTTTTAGATGGTAAATCGGGGGTTTTACAGTCGCAAATTTGAGACGTTAGTCAATGGAGCAACATGTTAAATAATAGTCGCAGTAGAACAACAGTTATACACAGCATGAAAGTAGTTTATCTTCTATTTAAGGATTACCACCAAGAAACGGTCGCTGTCCAATGTGTTTTGATTATCCATATGTGGAGTCCATGGATGAGTGCCATGTCGTTACACTGTGTAAGGACGATGAGGTACCAGTTACACTAATTTCATTAATCTTACAGTTGCAATAGCTGTTACATTTAGTTTATAAAACACAAAACGAAAACGTTGAAAAACATTATACAACTACCACTATTGAATATTTAAAAAATATAAACAAGATGGTTTGACGCAATTCAATAGCGGTGAAAAAAGGAGTACCGTTTCGTTGGATTGAACTCCAAACCCACGCTAAAAGTACACTCTCTACTAACACTGTAGGGATCCGTACACCAGATCTTGGTCAAGACCCCGTTCACTAGTACGGAGTTTTGGTCAGCCATGTTGTAGAAAACGTGCGGATAACAACAGCAAAGGTAGGTTAACTACGTTTTTCTCCTATTTTTGTTCATGTATATGAATAATCAGTATTGCTATATGTTGCGGAAACATTTCCCCGTTCAAATATTACCGTACATTGTTGACATAGTACTTTAAATGCTACAATTCGGATCAAAGAAAAACAATTGCCGGTGCTGAAATTCGCCCAAAGATCCCTTCAGCAATAAATATCTCATTAATTTTCAAGTTAATGAAAATTTTGAATTGGCAGATTTATTTGTTTTTCCAATATACGTGCATGTTCAAAATTTCAGCATCATTCATCCGAAATTCGCCGAGATATGAATCAAACAAAACGTGCCCAGCGTAACTAATTCATATAAAAAGACGCTGATTTGTGTACGGAGTCTTGTCCATGTACTGTACGGGGTTTTGCAATACAAAGATTGTTTTCGCTGCTCTGCACTGATGTTATTTACTTATATTTGTAGTAATTCGTAGACTATTATTTAGGTCCTATATGTCTTATACCGTGTTGTATTGTTAAGACGAAAAAATGCAGAAAACTAAAACTTTAAAGGGATAATTCTTGAGAAAGACTCCGTATTTATTCCAAATAACTACATGTACTACAAACTAAGTCCAGACGTATATTATTGTCTGTTAGAATTGATACAGTTGTCCAATTTTAGCTCATTGTGACCACAGTTAACGTCATATAATTTTTTTTGTCATTTACAACAATCCATTACATTGGTCAGTGTTTATTCAACTTAGAAATGAGGTAATTGCTTTAATCCCCGAATCTAAGTAATGATACAAGTCAAAACTTACATCCCAGTTAACTGATAAATCAATCCCCACCGGGTAAATGGTGGCGTATAGCAAAATCGATCTCTAAATTGAACAAAGTAACTCAACCAAACTTTACAATAAAAAATAACGGTCGTATTTTAATACCTCCAGTAGACAAAGCAAATGCATTGAATTCATCCTTTTCTGCAACATCTCATATTGAACATGAACCGGAATTACCTACTTTTCATAATCGCACTGACAATAAAATGAATGACTTTATTATAAATGAAACGGAAGTAATTGATCAATTGAAAATCTTGAAATTATCGAAACCTCCAGGCCCAGATATGATTAGCCCAAAGGTGTTAAAATTAGTTTTAAATAGCATCGCTGCTCCATTGACGCGACTTTTAATCTGTCATTGTCCACTGTAAAAGTACCATACCAATGGAAACAGGCGAATGTAACTCCTATTTTTAAGGGCAAGGGAGAACCTGACATGCCGGGCAATTATAAGCCTATATCCATTACCAGTATTATTTGCAAATTGATGGGAAAAATCGTATTTAAACACTTGTTCAACTATATCAAAACGAATAACCTTCTGTGCAAATACCAGGCAGGCTTTCAACCTAGAGACTCTACAGTAAATCAGCTCATATAAATATATAATAACATAATAAGCAACCTCGACGCTGGGAAAGATGTACGATTTATATTTTGCGATATTGCTAAAGCATTTGACAAAGTATGGCATGCTGGGTTGCTTTTTAAATTAGCTAAATATGCTATCAATGATTCATTATGTAACTGGATACGTAGCTATCTCTCTGATAGGCAGCAAAAAGTAGTCCTAGATGGATTTTCTTCAAGCTTCAGTACTATAGATGCAGGTGTTCCGCAAGGCTCTGTTTTAGGTCCTTTTTCTATTTCTGCTTTATATAAATGACATAACAGATGACTTATTGAATGATGTACGGTTATTTGCTGATGACACTTCTCTTTTTGTTGTAGTTGATAAAAACCCAGTAGAATGTGCCAACTCTCTTACAAATGATCTTTGCAAAATATCTGAATGGTCAAAAAAATGGGCTGTTACATTTAATCCTCAAAAAAACAAAAGCCTTGTTTGCACTAGAAGAAACTATAACCACCCACCAGTCTACTTTGATAATGATATAGTACAAGACGTAGCGTCACATTGCCACCTTGGATTAACAATTCAGTCCAATGCAACTTGGTCGCATCATATAGAAAATATATACGGAAAAGCATGTGCACGATTTAACATTCTAAGAATGCTTAAGTACAAACTTGACAGACAATCTCTATTGAAAATATATATCGCCTTTATAAGACATACTTGAATATGGAGATTCAGAATGGGATAACTGTACACAGGGAGAATCTGATCTATTAGAGAGCGTCCAAGTTGAAGCAGTACGAATAATAACAGGCCTCAGATGCAATTCCTCTAGATCATACTTATATACTGAATTGAACTTAGAAACATTAACAAAAAGAAGAAAAGATCATAAACTTGTAACTATTTACAAAATAATTTATGGCATAAGTCAAGATTGCATGTATAACTTAATCCAGTCATACTTACCTGTAAACAATAATTATAACCTTCGAACTTCAGGATTAAACTTGCGTCTCCCTCTTTGTCGTACAACATCATATTATAACAGCTTTCTGCCGAGTACAATTAAATTATGGAATGCTTTACATTTTGACGCTAAAAATGCACCATCTGTTGAACAATTTAAGCATAAACTTAAGGCTATTGAACATAGGACTGACAGTCCATATCATTATAATATAGAAAATAGGATTGTCAATTAAGAAATAACTCAAGTAATCTAAATACGCATTTATTTGACCACTTCTTGACAGATTCAGCAGTATGTCCGTAATATGGCAATCCATGTGAGGACAATACTCATTTCTTTTTCAACTGTCCACTGTATAACCTATTCAGAAATGACTTACTTGATACCCTAGCCAATCTTGTTGATGTCACGCGTATCAACATTGACTTGATACTGAATGACAGTTCCAATCTAGACGATACTACGAACTCAGAAAGTGTACTTATCGTCCACAGATACATCAAGTGTACCAGGAGATTTTCGTAGAATTATAGATGTATGTACATGTACATATGTATATGTATATGGGTATATAGGTATGTACATGAATGTGTACATGTATGTATATACTATTGTATTTTCAGATATGTTTTGTCACAATGCTAGAAGTTTTTTTTTTTTTATATATTATCATCTTTCTTCCTTTTTTATTGTAATTTTTATTTTTTTGTTTGTCTGTTTTCTCAGTTATCTTAAATTCAAAAATTAACTATTGGTTACAGAAACTCATACTAAAACCATTATATTTTGTAATAATCGGTACCTTTTTATATATATTTCGTATTGGTTTCCAGTATGATTTTCTTTCTGTTTATTCTTTTTTTTTCCTCACTTAAATTCTTTCTGACAGTACAAAGTGTTACTACTAAACAATCACGGTACACATGTTTCAAAGATTCTAAGTTAAGTGTCAAACCAATATATGCAAACTGTACTACAATTCCACATTTTATGTTATGTTTGATATGAATTTATTGTTTATATGTACCTTGATATTGGAGAGGTCTTACATAGGCATTGCCTGTTGTCCACTTGAATAAAACATTGTTTAAATAAAGTATTATTATACGTCCCACAGGCGTTAAAAATCCTTACCGTGTTTTTTCAAACAGTTTGCCTGTCAGGTTAACATTAATTCTATGCCCCATACTGACATCTAAACTATATGTCAAACTTTCCTAAGCATGTTAATAGGAAATGTAAAGTTGGTTCTTAAACTACATTGACAACACACGATATAGATAACGGCATGGGTTAATATTAATCATCTATATAGCTCGCATGATTATATCTGTTCGAGGAAATATACGTTGATTCAGTTCTAATGACACTACATTGACTGTTTACAAACATTCAATGAATGTTTTATGTATTACATGTAATGCAAGTACCATTTAAACCATAGTTTCATACAATATATTTAAAGCAAAACTCCGTACAGTAAAAAGAGAATATTTGCAGTACTCCGTACACAAGTGCCCAAGACCCCGTACACAAACATTAATTTTGTTTCGATTCATATCTCGGTCAATTTCAGATGAATGAAGTTCAACATTTGAACATGCACGTATATTGGAAAAACAAATAAATCTGCCAATTCAAAATTTTCATTAACTTGAAAATTAATGAGATATTTATTGCTGAAGGGTACTTTGGGCGAATTTCAGCACCGGCAATTGTTTTTCTTTGATCCGAATTGTAGCATTTAAAGTAATATGTCAACAATGTACGGTAATATTTGAACGGGGAAATGTTTCCGCACCATATAGCAATACTGATTATTCATATAAAATGAACAAAAATAGGAGAGAAACGTGGTTAATCTACCTTAGCTGTTGTTATCCGTACGTTTTCTACAACATGGCTGACCAAAACTCCGTACTAGTGAACGGGGTCTTGACCAAGATCCGGTGTACGGATCCCTACAGTGACTAAGGCGATAGCATAAAAGATGACAGCTTTACAAACTGAACTAAACGGGCAAGTTATGAGACGCAGTACATACACTACTACGAGGGTGCTTCAAAAAGTTCTGTCACTAGGCATATATCCTTTGAACTGGATAGTACACTGATATAAAGTAGTGTATTTAAAGTACTACTGGGTTCGCTCTCTTAAATTCCACAACAAAAATGAAAAAGATCCGGTTATTTATACCCCTGAATTACACCCCCACCCCCACATCCCTCCCACTACCACATATTTTGGATGCTGGCATCTCTGAGAATGTCCTTGTTACAAAACGTTGTAAAAAACATTTAAATAATTCTATGCTTTTAAATTTTCTACGCCATCTGTTGTTATTCGCCCATAATCCATGAAAATGATTGTCGAGAATTCGGAAAGGTCTTGTTGCAAACCAGATATGAGTGAATGCATATCCTTTAATTTTAGCAGAAAAAACACTGATTTTCTTCATTTTGTTTACGGAAATGTTATAATATCTTTTAAATGTCGTAATTGTTCTCATAGTATTAATATGTTTTCATATTTTGCTACAAATCCTAGTCCTTTAGTGTTTAAATTTTCATATTCAACACATTATTGTAGAATTTTGTACAATGTTTAGTGAATTGAATTGAATGTTGTTTAACGGCTCATCAACACAGTATAGTTTATTTAGAGCCGCCCCAGAGAGAGGGGAAGGATACATAGGAATCCGGGAACCTGCCCTACTCTTATTATCGAATAGATTCCTATGGTTCTTTAACGTGCTCAGAGGATAGACCGATACACGGGACCGCCCGGTTTACGTCCCCATCCGACGAACGAGGCTAAGGTCAATGTTTAGTGAAAATATTGATCATCCAAAAACGCTATTTCAGAAGACTGCCCTTCCATTTAATGTCCATTTATTATTAAATTAATTTTACACGTTAGTTTAAAATGTTAATTTCTAAGACAATGCCTTTTCATCTACCATGCTTAAATTCTGAATCTTGTAATGCACAGATATAAGTGGTAATGTATGAGAAATTTCAAAGGTCTTCGACAAGTACTTAAAGAGAAACAGGCATTTAAAAAAGTAACAATTAACATACCTTATTAAAACTCAGGACGAAAATGCCTCAGTATGTATTAGTGATTTGTATTAAATCTTCCATAACTTTCGTCTCACAAAAGATACAGCATTTACTTTACCATCAATGGAATGGTATTGAAACTCTCTTTCATTTGGTATCAAACATCAACACTCACAACGAGCACATAATTGTTAAAACGCGTTAGTGACAGAACTTATTGAATAACCCTCGTATAATCAACTAACTACCTGGTATTGAAATACTGTCATATGCGTCAGGTTTGGTTTCAGCTATACAACACATATAATATTTAACACAGGTAGTGTCAAACTATGCTGATTTAAACAATTGTCAGTAAAAGAACTATTATCAACACAATAATAACTGGAAAAATTATCATCAGAACAAAACAGTAGAGGTTTCAAATATTCGAATTATGCTACATTAGCAGCGCAAAAACCTATTTGTTTTAACATGTACAAATAGTGCTGCAACGGTGCTGTTTATATGCTGTTATGCATAGCATTTGCAAACGTATTCTACATATGCAACTGTGCTGCAAAAAAGTATATTTCCTATTCAGCAGTTTCAAATATGCAAATAATGTTGCAAGATTTCCATAAAGCACATTGGAACTGCGACAAGCCAGTACCTAATACTGAGCTAACGGTTCACGCCTCCCATAGTGATTAACTGATACATTCATGACATACTGTTCCGTATATATTAATAAAGGGACACTGTCCGTAAGTAAAGCATATACTGAGCATGAGCAAAAAATGTTTCATTTTTATTCTGTGATATGTATACATGGAAACATGAGCATATACCCAGCACAGTTGCATATGTAGAATACGTTTACAAATGTGATGCATATCAGAATATAAACAGCACCGTTGTAGCGCTATTTGTACATGTTAAAACAAATACGTTTATGCTCTGCTAATGTAGCATAATTCGAATATTTAAAACCTCTACTGTTTTGTTTTGATGATACTTTTTCCAGTTATCATTATTGATACACGGTATTGTAGTGTAATTTTGCCGTATCTAGCGGATTAGTACTATTGAAATTGTGAATTATAACTCTATATTGTCGGATGTACACTGTGCCATAGAACTGTGTTTGACAATAGTCACGTTATCGAACATAAACCAGTCACTTTTACCGACACTTTTGATTTTGTGAATGATGCTAGAAATAATAGTGATTAACCAATGTTGGTGTAAACTTTAAAAATGGTTTTGATAACAATCAGAATCACGAGTTTCTTGAATAAGTATCGGTTGTTCAAGTCAAAAAAAGTCACATAATGACCATGTTGTTAACTTTGTTAATGTTGCATTGTAATCTGATCAAACAGAAAACACTTACTAAACATTTTAAATCTAAATTGTGCAAACCATGGTTTGATGAAGACTGTAAAAGTTAAGACAGAAATATTTAAACAAAAAGGATGTTTTTAGAAAAAATAATTCTAACACGAACCACAAGGCTATAAATCGATAGTAGTCGGAAACATAAAAAGGAAATAAACAAGAAATTTAGATCTTTTCATAACCAGATAAGCCAAGAAACATAGAGGATTGAATCTTTCAGATCCTAAAACATATTGGAACCTATTAAATACTCCGGTAGAAATAATATTGTACGTTATTGGAGCAAACTTTTAAATGCCAAAAGTGAAAAGAAAAGTAGTTTTTTTAAATATAAATTGTGATATTTGTTTTATATGAATGAAAATGTTAAGTTGCCTTGGATTAAATGTGTACACAGCTCATTAATGATCTTGGACTGATTAGTGATTGGTTAGAGCAAAAGGTTTGATGTCGAAATATGTTTAAAAATATTGTTAACTCTAGACTTAAAGATCAGTTATTTCAAAGTTGGAATAGCAACATACAAACATTTAGATGTCTTAAGTATCGCATATATAAACATGATTTTGTTTTCGGAAAATATTTTCATATTTTACCAATATAATTAGCCACCCTATGTAAATTTAGATGTATGAACCACAAAATGCCTATTGAGAAAGGCCGAATTTTTAATATTGAAAGAAATTTACGTACCTGTTGTTACGAGTAAAATGTAACAAGAAAGGAAGCAAAACCAGCCACACAAAATTATAATTAACAAATTAATTTATATAAAACATTCACTTACAGAATACACAAATCCAGATTTCATTGATATCCAATTTTTGAATTAAGTCCAAATAAAATTATCCAATGATCCTTTAATTCAGGTAGCAAGTGTCTCTTAAACTTATTAAAAGGTTTATCAAAGAGATTATGACCCTATCATTTTGTAACGTACTGCATGCTTGGTGGTGGACCTTTTTACAGTTCGCCACTAGGTTTCCTCTTTAATTGTACGATGACCGGACAGGCTGTGGACCCTATGATGACGCCTACCTAAAGTCCATTAGGACGGTGGAGTTTGATGTTTGTCCACGGTCTTGTCTTTAATGATTTATTCTCTTGTTGCTCTGGCTTCTGCCAAGTCATCGAGTACCTTCATTATGGCTTTCTAGGCTTATTTTTTTATTATTATTTATATATAAACGAGCATCTAGGTGTTTTACTTATATTGCCTTTTGGGTTAAACATATTTTATTCAGCTTTTTTACAACATATATATTTAAATACATACAAAGTTAACAGGACTGGAACGAAAGATATATTCTTATAGAATTCCTCTCCTTGATATTTAACAAATACTAAAGATGTCGGCGGTCAACACAAATTAACATGGAGATGACAGTTTGTTTAATTTATACACGTATTATTTGAATAGAAAGAAAAAGTTCAATTGGAATAATAGTAGAACAAATGCTATAAGGAGACCATCAGGTAACTCTTGGTGACTAGGTGGAGGAGCGCCGAGAAACTACACTAGTTGACAACATGTTCACAACTGGCACGTGACTCCTCAGATGAGTAGTTTGATAGCAGATTAAAAGCGTTTACTTGACAGTAAGTATACATGCACAGCTATTGCCACGTGTGTTTGGTAAGAGACCGATGGATCTCCAAAGAGAATTGTTTTAAGTGAAACTGTGCATAACGGCACAAGAACACGCATAAGTTCATCACGACTCGCTTGGTATATTGGACAGTTGAAGAAAAAGTGATGCGTATTTTCGACTCCCCCAAATCGACATATTTGGGATTATCAACAATATTCTTTAAGAATAAATCGTGGTTAAGGGAAGTATAATTCGTTTGTAGACGAGAATGAAGTAGCTGAGATTTTCTACTGCCATGGTAATACTATTTGGGTGAATGCTTAATGTCACGTTGCAGATAATTTTTAAATGAGTTTAACGATACAATGTTTCTTATGTCTAGTGGGAGTTTGTTCCATTCGCGAACTGCCGAAGAAACAAACAAGTTCAGGTAAATATTAGTTCGAGCATTTGGAGTTTGCAGATCAGTTGCATTTCTCAAATTGTATCTTGATGATTCGCTAGTGGTGGAACTAAGTTTGTGAGGTATGGAGGGGTAGTGTGATTAATCATTTTGTGAAGAAGTGTGAGCTTATGTTTAGTTCGACGAGATTCGATACTTCCCCAGCATGATTCTTGATTTAGCTTGGGGATGGATACTAACTTCGTGGTGCCTGTAGCAATTCTAGCTCCCTCTTTTTGTATTTTATCAAGTTATAGTTTTACATTTTGTGTACAGTTATCCCAGATGATACCAGCTTACTCCAAGATGGTTGTATTGCCTTTTAACGCTGCCTTGTTGGTTAGAAAATATTTCATGGCGGGGATTTTTTTATTTACACTGTCCCGTTTAATTGGGATGACACTAGGGTAAGTGTGAGGCTTGGTGCACCCTAGAACCTGGTTTAAACCCCCCAGTGACCTTTTTGGCCACTGACCGTTCCAAGGCGGAAGCCCTATTGTCAACCCTTTTGTGTTTGTGATGTCGTTTGCATTTTTTATTTCTTTTGCCTTCTTGCTTGTCTGTTTGCGTGTTCGTTTCTGTGTTTGTGGTTGACTGTCCTCCTTGAATGCTACTTTCCCTGTACGATATTTTTATATTTCTTTGTGCTGGAGCAATGCAATATGTAATCTCTGTAATGAAAATTTTCTTGGCGATGAATATAGATAAACATCGAACAGGAAAACCACATTCAAGGACGACAGTCAACCACAAACACACACAGAAACAAAAGAACAAATTTAAAGATGAATAAAAGGCCAAATAAGACATTACAAACACAAAAGGGTTGACAATAGTGCAACCCTCTTGGAAGAGTCAGTGGCAAAAAAGGCCGCTGGGGGTTTAAACCAGGTTCAAGGGTGCACCAAACCTCACACTTTCCCTACTGTCACCCTAATAAAACGGCACAGTGTAAATAAAGAAATCCCCACCATGAACTATTCTCTAACCAACAAGGCAGCATTAATAGGTAATATAAGTAAAACACAAAGATGCTCGTGTATATATAAATACAAAAACAATAGCCCAGAAAGCCATTGAGAAGTCATAGCAACAAGAGAATAAACCATTAAGGTTCAGTGTAAATATTTTATTGAAGATAGAAAAAAGTATTTAGGAGATTTTTTATAAGCACCCTAACACAGCCAAATGTGAATCACCCATGAATAGTGAAAATAAATCAATAATATTAAAGCTAGCAATATGTTGTAAAACTATATTATCTGTTTGTAAATAAGAATGTGTATATAGGATCCATTCTCACAGTACCCATTCTCCATTCAAATTCATTATTTTATTTTTCTTCATTCCATTTTACTGTTCTAAATATTTGTTCACTATTTATTTACTTTAATAAATGTTTACGTGTCACATGCTCTTAATGATCCATGACTTATTTAACAATAGGTCAATGACATTGAAGCTGCTCTACTGATAGATTTTGATAGCTAGATCAGCCATGGACATTTGTGAAGTTTTATGGAAATAGGACCAGCACACTATGTAAATAAAGATGGCCTCTGGCGGCCATGTTTGACATGTAAATCAAAATAAATTTGTTTAGGACCAACTACATGTCATGCCAGTCATTTAAGTAAAGTTTCCACATCAATACCACTTATGGTTTGTGAACTGTAGTGGCCACATAGTTGTATTTTTAAAATATATTTATAGCTATGGCTGCCATCTTGAATTTCCGGCCGATCTGGTTTTTACTTAGGACCAACTAGACAGCAAGAGCAACATTCCTGTAAAGTTTCATGAAAATCCATCAAGTCGTTTCTGAGGAGTAATCGCCACAATTTTTTCCAGTATAATTATATGTAAAAAAAGATGGCCTCTGGTGTCCATGTTTGATATCGAATCGAAATGAATTTTGTTTAGGACCAACTACATGTCACGCAAGTCATACTACTAGGTTCCAAATCAATACCACTTTTTTGAAAGGTAGTCGCCACAAACTTGTATTTTTAAAATCTATTTTTAGCTGTGACAGCCATCTTGAATTTCGGTCAACCGGAAGTTTTACTTAGGACCAACTAGACATCAAGAGCAACATTCCTGTAAAGTTTCATGAAAATTCATCAAGCAGTTTCAGAGAAGTAGTCGCACAGGTTTTTCCTATATAAATATATGTAATCAAAGACGGCCGCTGGCAACCATGTTTGACATCGAATTGAAATGAATTTTGGTTAGGATCAACTACATTTCATGCCCGTCATTTCAATAAAGTTCCATATCAATACCACTAATGGTTTTTGAAAAAGTAGAGGTCACAAACTTGTATTTTTAAAATCTATTTTTGACGTGGCGACCTTTTTGTACCTAAATTTATGCTAGTATTAAGTAGACATCAAGAGCAACATTCCTATGAAGTTTCATTAAATCCATCAAGTAGTTCACAGGAGTAGTCGCCATTAGGTTTTCCTATATAACTCCATGTAAACGAAGATGGACGCTGGCAACCCTTTTTAACGTCAAATCAAAACGATTTTCGACAAAGACCAACATAATACCATGCTGATCATTTCAGAAAAAGTCCCATATCAATATCATTTATAGATTTCAAGAAGTAGTCGCTACAAATTTGTTTCTATGTTTTAGCCGTGGCGGCCATCTTGAATTTTCGACCATCTTGAAATTTGCTACGATCAACTAGACATCAAGAGCAACATTCCTGTGAAGTTTCATGGAAATAAGTCAAGTATTTCAGAGGAGGAGTCGCTGTATCATGCTGATCATTTTAGAAATATTCCCATATTAATATAAATTATAGATTTCATGAAGTAGTCGCTACAATTTTTTTTTAATCTATTTTTAGCCGTGGCGGCCATCTTGAATTTCCGGCAACCCTGACATTTGCTAGGATCAACTAGACTTTAAGAGCAACATTCCCGTGAAATTTCATGAACATCTTTCAATTAGTTTCAGACGGGTAGTCGCTACAAGTGTTTACCATATAACTCTATGTAAACAAAGATGGCTGCTGGCAGCCATGTTTAAAATCGAATCAAAATGAGTTTCGACAAGGACCAACATCATGGCATGCTGATCATTTCAGAAAAAGTCCCATATCAATATAAATTTGTTTTTTAAAAATCTATTTTTAGCAGTGGTGGCCATCTTGAATTTCTGTCCAACTTAAAATTTTGCTAAAATCAACTAGACATCAAGTGCAACAATCCTTTGAAGTTTCATGGAAATCCGTCAAGTAGTTTCAGAGGAGCAGTCGTTACAATTGTTTACTATATAATACTATATAAACAAAGATGGCCGCTGTCAGCCATGTTTTAAGTCGAATCAAAATAATTCTCGACAAGGACCAACATCATGCCATGCTGATCATCTTAGAAAAAATCCCATATCAATATCTCTTATCGTTTTCAAGAAGTAGTCGTTACAAACTTTTTTTTTAGTCTATTTTTAGCTCAGGCGGCCATTTTGGATTTCACAACAACGTGAATTTTTGCTAGGATCAACTAAACATAATGGGCAACATTTCTGAAAATTTTCATGAAAACCCATTTTATACATGCTGTTAACTCTTGTTGTACTCTATGGTTTGAATTGATAAATAGTAAAAGGATATATGTAATGGAGAAGTATATTTTTCTTATAAATATATATAATAAAACCCAAAACATGAGACATGCGTAAGAAAGCAAAGACACTACTTCGTCCTCGAAGCTGTCGTAACAGTTGCTTTATTGCATCTCTCGAAGCGCGTAACCATGTGAATGCGATAAATATAGACTCAACTTGTTATCCAAGAAATAACCGAATTGTTATTTTAATAGAATGTTGATATATAAATCATATAATAGTAAAATTTCACATACTTAAGGTCCAATTATAGACCAGCACTAAAACTATATTTACAAACGAATCCAGACCTAGGCTGTGGTACGACCTATACTTATGAAATAATTAACGTTATAATAAAAATATAAATATGTTTACATGATACAGGAATACAGTAGAAACGCTATTGTACACTTCTACCAGTATATAATTTTATCATGTCTAAAATAAAAATACTTCTCTTTTAAAACAGGATGTTGTGCAGGTGTTTATACTGTGTCTTCTATACTACGTCTGATGATAAGTATGTTATATGTAAAGAACTTCCACTATATGGCAGCACTATATATCAGCCAAGCAGTACAATTCGAATAGGTTTTTATATCAAGTTCCTGTGTAATTAGTATGTCGGTCAATATTTACTATATTAAATATTTACAATTCAATGGTGCATTATTGATTGGTCTATGATTATAGGAGTTTATGTTAATCAACCTGTAATACATTGATAGGCCTAATTGTTTTATGAAAATCAGCTCTTGTTTAAATGGTTTGCAGTGCAGTATTAACTAAATTATATACATATGAGCTCTTGTTTAAATAGCCTGTGGAACAAATTGACTAATCAATAATATAAATGTTATATAGGCATAAATGTCATTTACTATTTTATACTACATGTATACTATGAACACATGAATATTAACTGTTGTTGATTTTAACTAGCTCTGTGCTTGTGTATTCAATGGTATTGAATTTACTGTTATCAGTTTTTTATACAGTATTTCATAGGTTTTAGCTCTTGTTTAAATAGTTTGCAGTGCAGCATTAACTAAATTACATACATATGAGCTCTTGTTTAAATAGCCTGTGGAACAACTTCACTAATCAATAATATAAATGTTATATAGGCATAAATGTCATTTACTATTTTATACTACATGTATACTATGAACACATGAATATTAACTGTTGTTGATTTTAACTAGCTCTGTGCTTGTGTATTCAATGGTATTGAATTTACTGTTATCAGTTTTTTATACAGTATTTCATAGGTTTTAGCTCTTGTTTAAATAGTTTGCAGTGCAGCATTAACTAAATTACATACATATGAGCTCTTGTTTAAATAGGCTGTGGAACAAATTGACTAATCAATAATATAAATGTTATATAGGCATAAATGTCATTTACTATTTTATACTACATGTATACTATGAACACATGAATATTAACTGTTGTTGATTTTAACTAGCTCTGTGCTTGTTATCAGTTTTTTATACAATATTTCATAGGTTGTAATTTTTGGTAAACATACAAACTAATACATCTATGGTATTTTTCATTTTTCTGTTATAAACGCACCGTCTGCAGATAAGATATAGCATTGACTAATGGAAGACAGCATGGAACATAGCTATCTGACTGGACTGTAATCACCAAGACAAAGTCGGTTAGGTACTTACAAATCATCTACATTAGATGGAGGTAACAGAAAACAAAATAAATTAAATAATCCTTTAGACTCCTTGGTTTTCGTTTCGTCAAGGACTAAAACAAAGGATATACATGTATATATATATATTACCAAGCATTCAATCTCTCATGCAAGGTACAAACGAACCACAAGAATTATGTTAAGTAAACTTTTGACATAACACCCTTCTTAAACATTTTTCTTTTTAAGAAGGGATATTTAACTGCTGAAGTGTGCTGATTAAATATAAAAGAACAAAGTTTAGACAACAAATTACAAAGATACATGAGATAAATGTTCTTATCATAATTATAAGCATGATAATAGTTACACTTACTTTATTTTTTTAGAAAATATGTAAGTAATGTGCATATCTTCTCTTGTAATAGACAAATGGGTATACAGTCCAGTCAGGTGTGAGTGTTCTCTGGTGTGTCATAGATAGGCAGTGGTGCAGGTACTACTAATAGACAGTTACAAGTTTAATATTGTTACTTGCACAAAAGCCAAAAAGCAGAACAGTCTATACTTATATTCGTATTAAATACATGCTTATTCACAATTAAAATGTCCAGGAAATACAGCATTAGTGACAAAAAGTATTTGTCATGTTATATTATTTTTGTATGTACAGAAAATGTGTAGTTCGGGAAAAAAAATTAGTGTGTGAGAGATCACTTTTTGGCCCTTTTTCCTTCTGTATATATTTTTCCTTGTGTATTTTTTTTCTTTTCTTTTGTAACTTGTTTTTTTCTTCTTGAAATAAGCACTTTCTTGGCTTATTTTTGTCTGGACATGCTTTTTTTTATTTGCTATGATGGAAACTGGAAGGCTAAACATGATATGAAGATAGTGTTTATATCAAAATGGTTCAGAATATTTTCATAAATATCAGGACAGCCAGTGTTCCTACAAAATATAAGGATTCGCATATAAAGTTTAATTATGGATGATCGGGTAACATTTGCATCTATGAATGTCCAAGGTCTAAGTGATAAAAAAAAAGGACTGATACCCTGCTTTACCTTAAAAGTAAGAAATATTCTATCTATTTTCTACAAGAGACCCATTTTACTGAAAGAGATGAAAAATATATACGTACAGAATGGGGATATGAATGTTTTTTTAATAATTTTTCAAGCCAGTCTAGAGGTGTGGCAATTCTTTTTAATAATACTTTTGAATATAAATTACATTCTAAATTTTCTGGTAACGATGGAAATAAGATAATACTAGATATAACTATTTTTGAAAAAAGAATGAGATTGATAAATATATACGGACCAAATAAAGACGACCCTAACTTTTATAAGGAAATACATAATGACCTTTCAAATACAGACTGCCTTACCATAATAGCAGGAGATTTTAATTTGGTTTTAAATCCAGATATAGATTGCCACGATTATGTTAATATTAATAACCCAAAAGCAAGGGATGAAGTTTTAAATATTATAAGTGAATTCAACTTAATAGATTGTTGGCGGGATCAACATTTGGAAAATAGACAATTTACCTGGTTAAAAAAAAACTCAAATAAAAAAGCACGCCTAGATTATTTTTTAATTTCGGACAAACTAATTACTGATATTGACGAAACAAATATTTTACCAGGATAAAGAACAGATCATAGTCTGGTTATATTATCATTTGAATTTGGTAAATTTGTTAAAGGACGTTCTTATTGGAAAATGAATAACTCTCTTTTAAAAGATGAAAAATATGTACATGAAATTAAAGAAACTATAAAAAAGACTAAACAGCAATATGTAAAAGATCCTAATATAAGTTGTGTTTCCGATAAAGATCTTATCTTAAATATAAATGATCAACTCTTCTTTGATGTACTGTTAATGGAAATAAGAGGAAAAACTATAGCATATTCTTCGCATGTAAAAAAACCAGAAGATAAACGTGAGCAAAACCTTATAGCAGATATAGATACATTAGAGAAAGATATTAATATTAATCATTCATTACTTGAAAGTAAAAGAAAAGAACTTTATGAGATAAGAGAAAAAAAGATG